>DWJK01000420.1:0-22620 GCA_018248815.1 Croniades pieria auraria
ATATAGCCGCCACGAGCTGTCAAAATCAACCCGTCCCTATTGTAAAACCCTATAGTATGAGGTGATTACATTGAATCAAGCATACGACAGTTTCGTGGCGATATTTCCTCAATTATAAAAAATGTAGCCGTTAAATGCGAATAATTAATGATTAATGGGACGAATATGTCTTTGAAGTTAGCGAAAATGAAATTCTACTCTACTTAAAAATCATATTTAATTTAGTGTGGTGCGCATAATTTTCTAAGAAAGAAGTGATAATTTAGACATTTCGAGAAATATCGAGTGAATATCGATTAGTGCCACGTTTGTAGTGTAACGAATGGCGATGTGGTAGTAATGTCGGTGGCTATATGGGATCTGGTTCCGGTGAGATGCCGGTGGATTGAGAGGCTGCGGCACTGCGGGAAAACGCTACTGCGGCGCCAACGACGACTGCTCAGACGAATCAAAAAGGTGAGTTAAGTCCTATGCGTTTTGATTGTTCGCGAAAATTCGTTAAAATGTATAGTGTGCAATGGCGACGCTGTGGAATTTTCTGTGTAAAACTAATACGAAAAATAAAGGTATCTTACAGATCAGTAAGCATAATATAATTATTATGAATATTATTATTATTATTAAGGAGTTATTTCTCTACGTGTAGTATGCGTTGTTTACTTAAACGTAAATATCCGTTGTAAAAAATTACCGAATGAAAATGGAAGTCCAAAGTTCAGTTGATAAGGATTATATTTAAAAAAATTGATACATTTAACTAAGACTGCATTCAACAAAAATCCCAATTTCTTCTTTCACTGACATTTCAGTTCGGACTTTGCCAATTACTTAAACAATAAATACAAGAGCTGGCAGTCTTATTATTACTTTATTATAGAAAAGAATATTTTATCTATTTGTATAATTTAACATTACATTTGACATTTAAACAATGTGTTGTACGTTATTTAAAACGCGACTGTTGTGTCAGAGTCCTACCAATAAGTCAAATTTAGGGGACACTGAAAACGATTGCTTTATTTTTTTTAAGCGCGACATTGAACCTGTGACTTTATTGTGAAATTGTATTCCGATTGGTATGAGCGCCTTTGTTGCTCGTAATCTGTTTGCTCACCGAATAGTACACAAACTGTTCTGGGTCTGTTTGTCTGTCTGTACGTTGGTGCGCTTGGTGCCCAGAAACTATTCGCACACATTGAATTTTGTTAGTTTTCTCCCGAGAAATAATTTATCAAACGGGGATTTCTTATTATGACTTGAATCCTACTAATTGTGAGAGGTGAAACGTATCCATTATTGTAATGATAAAAGGATTTATAATGACGTTGCATTTAATAATAGTTCTTTATTATCTCCACTGTCTACCCCTTTGGGGATTGCGGGCGGTTAAAATTCACTTTAAGCATATAAATGTGAGTGGACAGAGACAGGGGACCCACCTGAGAAATTAAACCAAAAATATGATAATTGTGTTGTGACGACCGGGGCGATAATGGTACAAGCAGCCAACGTGGTATAGTCCAGCAATCAACTACATATATTAATGTTATGGTAACCATTTGAGGAACGACACGCGTTCTAACTAGTGTCTAATATGTATTGTTAGTATCGAAACACCAATTGTGCAATAGCTCGAGGCCCGCCGCCGCTCGTTGTCCTCACATATTGAACTATTTAATTACACACCAAGTCGTAATACCGCTACATTATTGTAAATGATTTTTTGGAGAAAATACGCGTTTCTGGACGCTTTCGTCGTCCAATTGTTCGTTATATTCTATGGTGAGTGTATTTTTGAAGAATGTTGCAGATGACTCGCGACTTGTTGGGTCTCTCTGTGCTTGTAAGGCGTACTTTGTTGTTTTATTAAGTGAATAGTTACATGAAGGAATCGTCGTTTTGCGGAAATACATTTTTATAAAAAAAGCCACAATTTTTTGCCAAATTATATTCGAGGACTATTTCAAGGTAACTTCTTTGACTTCATATTTTTTTAATTACTGAAAATTTAACGTGATTTTATAAAGTTGTTTCAAGATTTTTTTTTTATTAAAGTAACATCACGCCTGTAATTCCCGAAGGGGTAGGCAGACGACTGTGGTACGTTCCCACGTTTCACCAGTTACGTTTACGTCCCATGGAATAGTTGGTGAGCCTGCCTATTACCATACACCGGGCACAGTTGCAGACTCTAATGTCAGTACTAGAAATTCTAAATTAGAAAAATCCAATAGCACCCGACCCGAGATTTGAACCCAAGACCTCCTGATCGGCAGTCGAGCTTGCAGTCACTTAACCAACGAGGCGGTTAATTTTTTAATTTTTTTTTAAATGTTTTATACATATATTAATTTTGATAATTCTATTTATTCAGTTGCTGTAGCATTTTGGCCTTAGGAAAATTAATTTAAATTAGTAGTTAAAATATCTCCAAACAACTGTAAATAAATGTTCTACATTGTAAATTATAAACCGTTGCTACTATAGTAGTATATCGACAACGTTCCACAGCGGGTTCGTCAGTTGGAAAGAGACACTTGTATAAGTCAATTGTTGTGTATAATTCCACTGTAACATCATTATAACGTAATATATGTATGTAGTTATACATAGTTTAATGTACATTATTGTAACGTGATGGTTTTTTTGTATTATTGCTGTACAAATAGGGTTAATATGAAGTGCAACAAAAAGTAATTTTTACTATTACGGTAAGTAAAAGTACGTGTATATATTTTCCTATTATTTGTTTTTCATTCTGCGTGAATTAATTTCACACTCTATGCTCTCTGCTTACTCTATATGGGACCTAGCACGGTGATGTAACGATAATACCAAAACTGAATTGATATGACGTGTGTATGACATTCACACATAAAACAGGTCGATTGCTTCCCTCGTTAAGATCGATTCGTTTCGCCGGACGTCATTTGCCTTCATACAATATACTCGGCATCTCCTTCCTTTCAGGATTAACTATAGTGCCGGTTTCTGTTGTCTACTTGATAACGGTCTACGGATGACACAAGGAAATTATGATTTGTATATACTAATGGCGCAATATTAGAAATTTAGAACGATGTTGACGAATAGCGTGACTAAATCTTACAGTAAACAATAGTGTTTTTTGAATTTTTATCAAATTACTTCACCAATAAGTGGAATATATCAGTATTATTTTTAATTAAAAGTAGTCAAATCAACAATTAAATCATTTATGTACATATGATGTTTATACTATCCGTGTGTGTAGGTGTACCTTTATGAGTGACCTTCCAATCCCACACACGACGCATAGCTCTTCTGTTACAATGCGACGTCATGTATGTCATTTCATTGAAACCGGTCAATTACAGCGTCTCCAAGCGCCGTGAGGAAGTAGGAATAAAAGTATCGTGAGATCGGCGGCCCCATGTGAAAATGTAGTTTACGTTCAATACGACCTCTTCTCTAGCTAATTAGTGTGCCATAGTCATTATACATTTGTTTAATAAGTTCAATTGGGTTTATATGCCGGGACGAGTACTATCTATTGGATTTTTCTAATTTAGAATTTCTAGTACTGACAGCAGAGTCTGCAACTGTGCCCGGGTAATTGGTAATAGGCTCACCAACTATTCCATGGGACGTCAACATAACTGGTGAAACGTGGAAGTGTACTACACTCCTATGCCTACTCCTTCAAAGATTACAGGCGTGATGTTACTTTTTATTTATTTATTTAATAACTCACACCAACAGAATGAACACTAGCACATTGGATACAGGGGAATACAATACTAGGTAAGAAGTTGATTGTCACCCCAGTTAGAGGCGCAAACGACATGCATATATGTATGTAAATAGATACAGAGAACACAACGCTCATCTCATTGCTAACAACAATTTTATAGAAAAAAGTTACCAGAAGTTATGTACCTGTATATATAGGTGTATAAATAGGGCAATGGTCGATACACACTATCTTGATAGTGTCAGTCTGTACTTGGTCAAAATATCTCTTCATCATCGTTATCATCATTAGCTTACTCCTGGCCACTACTGGGCACAGGCCTGTCCAATAGCACGCCACTGAGCTCGATCTGTAGCTTTTCGCATCTAACAGCTGCAGTTTACTTATTCCACCTTTGCGGTATGCGAATTAAACAACATAATAATAGTTAATTTTAATAACAATAATGAGATTTCTCGATATTAAAATTATATGAACACAGCCGTCTATGGCGAATTATACAGAACTAAGTAGAGAAGTGGGGAGAGATGGCAAGTCAGTTATGTAACGGAAATGTACTGAAATCCGTTGAAGATTATTCATGCGAGCCAGTCTTCCGCTCGAGCGATAATGACTCACGCGTATAATGTATTATTTCAGACCACTAGGCGCAGTAAGTACAAGGTTAATTTCTTTTGTAGCGCGCCTCCTTAGAACGTAGCTTGGAAATTCTCAAGAGCCCCAATATTCCCCTTTTATTCATTCTGACTAAATTATTGAAAATGCTATACAAATTTTTTCTCTGTTGACTGCCTCGTTGGTCGAGTGGTTGCAAATGCGACTGCCGATCCAAAGACCGTGGGTTCAAATCAGGGATCGGGTACTATTGGTTTTTTCTAATTTAGAATTTCTAGTAGTGACTCAGAGTCTGGATCTGTGCCCGGTGTATGATAATAGGCTCACCACCTATTCCATGGGACGTAAACGTGACTGGTGAAACGTGGGAGTGTACCACACTCCTCTGCCTACCCCTTCGGGGATTACAGGCGTGATGTTACGTTTTTGTTACCCGTAATATGGTGAAGAATTTAATTAGCTGCTGATTCTGTAGCTCTGTACGTCTGACGTTGTTAGTGGAAGTTACGTTTTTTTATCTGATCTGGTGAAGTTATGCGCCATTTTCTAAAGTGATGTTGTAAATGTAGTTATTAAATATACCGCTCGTGCAGTGCAGTTCACAAGTGAACTGATCGACTGAACTACGCTGCTGGCTGTATATTATACACTAATTACTACTGTAATTAGAGTCTATGTATGTTTATCTGTGAGTCTATGAGTGTCTGTTATTTCCTCAAGTTGGCTTTTTATGCTGTCGCCACCCAATTATCCCCCTGTCCCTGAAAAAATTTAACTTAAATAACTTAAAAAGGTAAATAAAAAAACCGTTAACTTTATCGCAAAATGTTATTATAAAATTTGGTTTTTATCAACCCACATTCAGTTTAAATCCGCCGAGCTCGTCGACCATTCTCGTAACATTTGTAACCAGAGGTCGTGACGTAACACTTTCCGGTCGGAATTATCTCATTGAGTTACCGCATCGTTTAATTGACCATATATTAGATTTGTGTGTGTCGTTAAAAGCCTTGCCAGCGATATATTTAAAAGAAATTTCGAGACACGAGAAAGAAATTTATTGTGTAAACGAATTTTCTTTGGTTTTTCCTTTCAACAGGGATTAGGTCTGTAGATAGAATTATCGATCTATTGTGCTCTCATAATGATATTCGTAAATTAAATTATAGGTAGGCCAGCTAGTATAACTAGTCTCACTGCCTATTCCAGGGGACGTAAAACGCAGCTGGTGAAACATGGGAGTGTACTACACTCCTCTGCCTACCCCTTCGGGGATTACAGGCGTGATGTAACTTTTTTAAATTGTAGCTTTTTTAAGCTATCTGCCATCAATTAGATCGTGTGTCGTGGCTTTTTATGTAACACGCACTCGTTCCACTCAGCTGCAGTACGAGTTTCCTCTGTACGATAATAATATTAATAATATTTTGTTTTTGTATAAGTCACTATGTTTTTTATTTTATTTGGATTCCAATATCCTAAAAAAATTCTAAGCCAACCAACCAGACAGCTGACGCATATATTAAGTAACGTATATGTATACACGTTTAAATACATATATACTTATATAACTGATCTTATACTCGAAACAAACTAAATACTAGCGTTTATTACACAAATACTTAACCGTACAGGATGGGAATCGAACCCACGACCCTCAACTTAGCTGTCGGTAATACTAACCAATTGATTTGCAGTCGGTCTTTACGAAACACTTTAAAGGTGGAATTGGGAATTTAACGAAATGGTTTTATTGTCACCAGGTGTACCTACACAGTTGGCGCTCCGCTGACGAGCTGAACATGTTGGTGGGTGCGAAGGTGACCGGCGCCACGCCGCTAGTGATCGCGTGCAGGAACGGTCATTACGACGTGGCCGAGTACCTCATCGAACGATGCAAGGCGGATATAGAGCAGCCGGGCTCAGGTGAGAATACCATTATGACTTACTTGACTTAATATACTACATCCCCAAGGTGGGGCAGAGGCCGCCCACAGGAGTCCTTCATCGCGAACCGTCTCGACCTCACGCTTCAAGTTAGTCCACGTCAACCCGATACTCGTCGCCTCTGTCAACGCGGTGCGGCGCCAGGGCTGTCGTGGATGGTGGACCATTATGATTGTACTAATAAAAATCTAATAAATATGTAATAATAAGGTATAACTGTAGTGAGGTGTCTGTCTGGTCACGTCACACTGTTAATACCAAGGCATTTTTTTCTGGTTTCGATTTTATTTTTATGAAGTCAAGGCAGTTTTAGCTGCGCGCCAATCTGTATACTTATAATTACTTATATAACGTAACGAGTATTAAACAAGCGTGTATGTATGTGTGTATGTGTATGTATGTGTGTATGTGTATGTATGTGTATGTATGTGTGTGTGTATATGTATGTGTGTGTGTATGTATATATATTTTTCCACAATTTCAATTGTTTTAATTAAATAGTCCAGTGACATGTTTTTAAATACGATTAAAATGTGTTCTGCTCTCCGAGCAGGTCTATTTGAAAATACTTAATTTTTTTTTCTGTTTTATTTCTGTTCATTACATTGTATTGTGTTTAATTCCTTTACATTGTACATGTTTATAAATATTATTAAAGAAAGGTCAATAGCAGCTTCCCCTTAACACAATAGTCGCACTTAATACGACTCGCTCGGTACATTACGAATACGAGAAGTTCTGGGTGACAATTAAAATTAATTCCAAGTTTCCTATACGATACTGTTGGTGGATATCGATTTATTGTATCGCTCCATAACTCGGTGGAGTTTATGGTGTCAATATTGCTATGATGCCGTCTCCATGGTCTCGGGTGAAAGTTACGTAAAATCCCATTTTTAACTTCTGCTTTTTATATTTTACTAAAACGTACTGGCTGTTTAGAGTTACATATAGTTATGGCAGTTTAGATTAAACTCTGCCTCAGAGTACAAAATCATTATTATTATATCATTATCATTATTATGTCATTGTCATTATTATGTCATTATCATTATTATATCATTATCATCATTATATCATTATCAGCATTATATCATTATCATTATTAGTATACCATCGGGATAACCTATCGGGTTAACCCATTGGGATAACTCACAGGGAAAAATCCAGTAATACGTTGGCCGAGCCGAGCATTGAACCCAGGACTTCTAGCTCAGCATTGGCGTTACCAGTTACTAAACCAATGAGACAATGAATCAGTTTGATCAGATCTATGTTCGACCACTCGTTTTTGTAATATTTATCTACATAGTTACCTGCAACTTCTTGCTCGTAAAATGTTAAGTTATTCGTCTCTGCGCACTGTACTTCATCAAGTACAGCCGTTTTACTGCATACAGTTACAGTATAGGTACAGCTAGAAGTCTCTTCAGAACATTCAAATGAAGTGCATCACTTTAAATACTTACATACAAATGAAAGAGAACTTTTTATTAATTTATCCAAATAAAAGTATTTTCTTTCTTCCGAGTTTGTTTATATTGGAAATATAAGAATTGAGTGTTTTAGTATTTCATTAACCATAATATCGTCTTTTGGCAGTTTTCCTAATTGTCACCATAAAAATTAAACGCCCACTTTACCGAAAAACGAAACCGGTTAATTATTTAGCTGGAAAACTGTGGAATATTTCAACCCGGTTGTACCAACACCTGGGCACTTTTAAATAAGCGCCCCCGACATATTTATTGTAGAGGGTTAATATACAAAATGGTGCTCTTAGCGAGACGTAATGTTCCCGTTAAGGGGTTGAATTTATGTTCCTCTAGTTCTCAATTAAGGGTATTTAAGGGTATCGGTCCGTGCACGTTAATGGAAATAGCGTTTGGTTTGTTTGAAAGATTTTTGAAAATAATAGAGTAATGAGAATAGTCGTAATTAATAGCTCTACTATTTTTACACATTCTGCGGCGACTTTGGGGAGCGCCATCTGATTTATCTGGCCGTGAGAAGAGTAATTTTGAACCAATTAAGCATCGACTTTTCACTGTTTTGGGTTATACCACAAAAGTGAAAAGTCGAAGCGTTGATTCTTTGACAATGTCACAACATATCTTCTCTCTTGCCCTCCACTTAGGCGAGGCATGAACCTACGTAACAAAACGTGATTGTGTCACAATGGAGACATCTTGTTTTAAATCTGAAACATGCAGACCAGTCGCCGTCGGCGTAAATATATTGTTATATTTAAAATTTCTAAATATTTCCATCGGTTGGTCCATCGGCTCGAAGCATCTCGAGATAATTAAACGATATTGAATACTTGCAACAAACGACTACGAATAACAGCAGTTAAGGGTGTACCGCACGTTGCTTGATCGATTGATTCTTTCTGTAACAGTCACTGCAATAGTCGTGTTATTGTTCCAGAACCTTTTGGAAGAAGAAGGTCGAATATCGAGCGAGCTCGCAAGCGTGATTGATTCTAACAAAGTGAATGGTTTGCAAGCCAACGAGAAGTTACGTGGTAAGTTATTTGGTAAAGCGATAAAATTTAATTCGGGAATAGCCAATCAGCTAACAAAATAGTCTGTTAAATTGCACTGAAATCGTATCTAAGATCAAATACAGAGCGTCGCTACTTCTGATGTTATCACAGCAAATACTACTTTACTTTGCAATATCTGGAATCACAGAGGTGTATTACTATCTATCTTTTGATATCTATCACTTATCTTTATTCGTACTACATTCAAGTACCGTTAATTTTTCTATAGCTCAACTGCCATGATCTACTTCCAAAAATTAGCTCGCTTTTATGATTTGCGACAGTTTTTCCTCGTATGGTACTGACTTCTGTTTAGAAATGATTATCACTTTCTACAAGCTCTATAGAAAGAACGTAAATTACGTTGATATTTATCATAATTAAGTTTTATTCCATCATTGGGCACGAGTCTACTCGTGAAATAGAATGATTTAATATAATAATCTAGTACAGTTCTCTGTTGACCATACCGCAGTTCTTCGCATACCGTAAAAAAATTTATACGGAACACCAAAGCTGGCTTATATTTGCGAAACTCAAATCTTAAGGTCTATAATAGATTTCTTTACGTAGGATGCTTAAAGACTTTACCAATAAAAAAAAAAAATTTACAGACTTTTACAGGAAATTAATACAAACGGATGCACAAATAAAAAAATTGAAACAAAGCTTTGAAAGCAATAACGCGTTAGATACAGTGATCAACAGCGACGATAATGCACCGGAAAGATATAAAAGGTCACTGAAATTTATCGAACCGAAATATTCAAATATGGTAGGGCATAAATTAAAACGTTTTAAAAAAGACGATAATTATGAAAAACCAGAAGGGTTTTTGATCGAAAAGAAGAAGGTTTTAATTCAGTACCAGCCAATAGAAAGAAAACGTCAATTCCCTAAGTGCTATCACACGCCAAAAGAAACAAAGTCCCACGAAAAACATTTGAAACATCCGTTCTACCAGAACAGCCAACGTTTGGACGAACTGTTGGACCATATCTTAGACAGAAATATTCCCGAAACAATGACTGATAGAGTTGCCTTAGATCTATTGTTTTCTAACAAAGACAAGTGTAATCATGGTATTACAAAAGAAAAACATAACTTAGATTCACCTGTGTTTAACAAAAGTCAACAAAAAAATAAAGAGTTTAAGCCGCAAAAAGAAACATTGTTAAATGAAGAGAAATTAACCAATCAGAGTCCTAACATGAATTTTAAGGCACAAAAAAATGAACCTCTTAATCCTTTCATGAATAAATACACTCAAACTTCGGCACCTTTTGATAAGGGTATGGTATATACGAATAATTTAGAAAATGTAGTCAATCCAAAACATGCTGAAGAAATCGATAATAAAGATTTTTCTGACCGAAGTTCTAAATTCATGGCTAAAATACACCCAGATAATATTGCTTACTCTACAACGAGAGGCTACGTCGAAGATATGACTAGAAATTATAAAGTTTTGGATAACATGCACCCGGAATTGAAATATGATCACTACATAAATCCATATAATGAACCGTTCTATAACTTCATATACACGAAAAAAATAAATCACGATATAGATATTGATAAAAATGAACATTTTAATGTTAGAGACTCGTCAAATAAGAATTTCTTAGAATTGCTGTTAGAAGAAACAAGCACTCAGAGAAAATTTGATATGAACCTAGATTACAATGACATTCTTTTTTCTGCTACTCCCAAAAAAGATACATTGTATACGTCTGATTTTATGTAAGTTCATTTGAATACATACATGCATACAAAGTAGTATTTTCGCTAATCATATTATAAACTTTAACTGAACAAATATTCAGCATAACAAGGATGTATTAAGTGAAGGAAATTAAAAGTTCAATCTGGCATTAATAATCTTAATTTTTTTTTACCTAAATAGTTTACGCCAAATAGTTGTGTTGAATGAATTAACATTACAGAAACATGGAAAATTTAAATGAAATGAATACGAAATATTCCACCGAGGATAAACCGGAAAATAAAAATTACAATATTCGCAAATTACTGCAAACAGATGAGGAGGATGATATTCTTGGAAATGAGCAATTGACTGAAAATTTTCACTATGATTCTGAAGCCGCGACAGATGTACAAGCCGACAGAAACGTTAGAAATGTAACGATGTCTTATTTTTTACGATTATACTGCAACAATCCCAGACATGGGATATGGGGACTGCTTAATGCAGTTGGTGCAATCTACAGGCTTAAACTAATTGAAATGACAATAATTGCACCTTAAGATTAGTATTTAAATACAATCTTGGCCTATATTGTTCAAAAACAAAGCGATGCGTGTAATAACGATAAGAATATAAATTACGGTTACGGTTTGTAGCTTTGTATCTAATGACTTTAACAATTCATTTATGATGAAATGAAATATTTACTAGCTGTAAGTAAATTGACATAAATTGTCAAGTCAAATCGAAGCTTTTGCTTGCACAAACAAGTGTAAAAGTTTATTTATTGTGTGCTGCATGCGATCTATTGAATTATGGTAAAAAATATTCGTTATTGATTGACGAATAATATTAATTAATACATGAAATAAAATTAAAATTACATATACTACCATTTAACGACATCGTTGTTTTGTCAGATACACAATTTGAAATTCTGTGAACTAGTTTATAGAGTGTACTATAATCGTTATTAATTTTTTTTTTTAATCGACCCATTTGTCATTCCACTGTTGGAATTTGGGTCTCCTCTCATATTGAGAGGTTATTAATTTCTCCAAAGAATGATTTCGTACCTTCTAATCTAATAGGAATTTGTTAATATCATCAACAGCCCTTTAATCGTTTCACTATTGTATTCGAGTCCTTTATCAGAAGAATTTAGTTTTCTTTGTATAAATTCTAATTCTGCTTTATGCGACATAAGAATGCAAAGGATCAATGGAACAATCAAGAACAATCTCGAATATTGCTTAAGGGCCTTTCATTCTGCAGAATAAGATTAGTTAGATATGAATTCATTAATATTGTCAATGCCATTTAATGATAATAGATCTATATAATTTTATCTGACGGTAACAAATGTTAATTTCTTAGGAAAATGCACCGAATGTTTATAATCGCAATTGGAAAGGTCCCATACCTCTTTATCCAGACGAATTAAACGCTATAATAAAACAAACTACAATAGAAAACATCCAAATTCCACTAAATACGTATAATACATCACAAATTGATAAAACGGTTACTGAAATTAGCGATACAGATTATATAGAAGATTACATTAATAATAAATTTGATGGATTAGTGCAATTGGCACAAGCGTACAGTGATTATGGTGTTTTGGATGGCAAAAAGGAAGTCACGGCTCGAGAAAAAGATAAATCAGGTCAGCTAAGGGATGGAAGTAGAAACAAGTTGTCCTCGAGAAAAACGAATTTTTTTAACAGTGGATTTTTCGCAAGGTCCAGGAAAGGTATAACTATAACTATGATACTTGCTATATAAATATCAGTGCCAAGTTTTTTTCTACCAATGTTGAACACATGTCTTTTCTTGCGGCTGCCTTGTTAGTCCAGTGGTTGCAGGAGTACTGATCGTGAGCTTCTGGGTTCGATCTGCCGATCGGGTGCTGTTGAGTTTTTCTAACTTAAGATTTCTAACAGTGGCCCAAAATCTGAATTTGTACCTGGTGCATTGTATTAGACTCATCCTCGATTCCATAATGGGACGTAAACGTAACTATTAAATTGTGGACGTGTACTACACTCCTCTGGCTACCTCTTCAAGGATTATAGGCCTGATATATCTCGTGTATTTAGATATTTCGAAATTAATAGAACCTATTAATAATAACTGTTGTAAACTTAGACAATTACGTTATGTTATCTTATTTGCAATCTTAAAATAAACTTGTTTTAGCAATAGTATCTTAAGTAATATAGTCGATCTGACATGTATATTTCACATTGTTTAGGTAGTGCTACACCATCAGAGGGTGTAAGATTTGAGATAAAATCAGGAAAATGCACCAACGATCCACATATTTTAAAAGCAATACAAAAACATTTTAGACTATCGAAAGGAGATAAATATTCAAGGGCGAAGTCTACAGATATACCATACATCCACCCAAATTTCAATCCTGTATTGCAAGCGACGTCAAAAAATTATCAACTCGATAAAAGTATCTTGATGGATCAGAAATTTAACGCTAAATCATTACCGGAACCGCTTACTGCACCAAAACGTTCTTTGAAATCTTTTGAATATACCGTTGTGGATGATGAAGAAGACGCGGGTATTGGAGTTGTAAATGACAGAGAAAATCTAAAGAATTTACGAACTGATGATAAAGTACACGATAGTCCTAACATACACATGAATAATAGTTTTAAAACTAACAGCACTTATAACGGTACACTGGGATTGAATGAGTTCTTTTCTATTATGTCCGATTGGTTCTATACTTTAGCTAAATTGTCGGATGAAGAGAGTTTAAATGGAATTGGTAATGCGAGGTACTGTAGCAATAATACTACGTAAGAAATGTATTTGGTGAGATTTTTTAACGCGAATATATTAGAAAACGCACAAGCAGCAGTCATGAATGGCCCCTACCGCCCATAGATACCTACAATTATCAAATACATATTTAGATAATTATAATATCAATTTTATGTAGCTGCAGCCCTATTTATATTGCACGGGTGTACTCGATTCGACTCGAGGAGAGGTCTGAACTACATGATCCTTAAGGTTTCTCGATAAAGGCGTTTTTAATTCACTATTGTGTTACAATGAATACTGACCATGCTTAATGCGAAATAATTTTTATCCATCACCCATCGACCACACCCTACGTTTTCTAAATTTAGAGATTATTTCCAGTCTTCAATCCCGTCAGAACTAAGATTGACTGTAATTAATTTACAGATAAACAATATGTTTTTAAATTAGCGAACTACGAGCATGTAGTGGTTACACAGAAGTGTGATAAAAATTATATATAATTTTTTATGCTTACATACAGCAGGCGTCTCAATACAAGTGACGGTTTTGTTTCCAAAGAAAATTCCTCTCATATTTTGTACCCGACATATGACTCCGATATGATTGAGAATATCGGACATAGGTCCAGAGTGCTATTAGCGATTGAAGATAAAAATGTTTCTGCGACGTCTGAAGCAAAAGAAAATAAAGGCAATGGGATATCCAAAACAAACGTTGTGCAACTAACTTCTACAGTTAAAGCAGGTAAAAGCAATTATGTCGATAATCGAGTCACAGCTGATATAATAAACCAAATGTAAAGTTCCTCGTAATAAATGCAACTAATATTGCTTTCTAACAATGGACAGTTTAGGGATTTCGAAGTTCGATTTGCTATTACAGATAATGTTACACCTACAGAAAAGCTGTCCACTGAAAATTTTGTGAAAACCAAAATAACAGACCAAACTAGCAACGTCAAGAGAAATAATGTTACTAACGTTCAAAACAAAACAATATTTAAAAGAAGCATACCTCAAGACAGCAACTTGATATTTTGGAACGATATTTATGATGACGAATATGGCGTAAAAGTTGATTATTTTGAAAAAGTCGCAAGAGATAAGCATTCAGTCAAAAGTGATAATTTTGTAAAGAAATCTAAACATTGGCTCGAAGGTAAAGTGAAAAGTATTGCCAATAGATTTCGTTCTACCAAAACTGATAAGAAAAATGCTGTAAAGGAAAAAGATACCACTAAAAGTCTGAGCACAGCTAAGTAAGTAATTATGCAATATGTCTTTTTTGGACTTAAGAAACTTAAACTTGTAACATTTAAAGTACTAGAATAAAAAAAGGATATATTATCAGCCTTATGAGCTATGATAGTACTATGTTATACGTTGACAACCCCTGAATCCAAAACATGGTAACGTGATATAAGGACCTGAAGATTTCTCTTAAAATGATTAGACTCCAATACCAGTACTTCACAACAATCTGACATAAGTATAATATGCAGTACACATTGAGATATTTGACATACGCTACGCTCTGCCTACTCTCTAAAAGACCTGGCGTGATGATAATAATAACTATTTAATAGTATTAATATGATAGCGAATGGATAGTGACTGTTTTTACAAAAGTAAAATTTAGTATGGTGGTTATTATTATTTCAGAATAAAACCAACGAGAAATGACATTTTTAATAAAGTTAGAAAGAGACGGAGTAGACATATTTTTAATGTAAGTAATAATATCCTCTTTGTTGATTGGTCTTTAATGGCCCAGGTACCTTATTTTCCACGAGGATGATAGCTTTGATATAATCATTAAATTTTTTTTTTCATTATCAGTGTTTTGTAAATGCCCAAATAATACTCAATCAATATTTTATGTCTTATTTCGTTTTTCAGGAGACGAATTTCGTCAGCAATCAACCTAAATATAGTATTCATTAATAAACGAATGAATGAATGAATAAATAAATAATGTTCTCAAAATAATGATAGAATAACATAAACTCTATCAAAATCCTGTTTTAGTCCCTAAGGGCCCATGAACCAATTGATAGACAGTCGGGTCTGTGAGCATAATTTTGACGACATACTGAATAGAAACATGAATTTTATTTTTCAGGATGATGTAGATGACCCCAACGATTTCACAGCTCTAACGGCGAATATGAAGAAAGTCATCCGCGAGGCTGCGAATGCTGTTAAACAGACGAGGAACATGAAGGGTAAATGTCGGGACAATTTTCAAATATAGGAATATTACAAATATAGGCGTTTCTAATACATGATTTTTTTAACGTCCGTAACATCACGCCTGTGATGCCCAAAGGGGTAGATAAAGAAGTGTAGTACACGCCTACGTTTCACGAGTTACGTTTAAGTCCCATGGAATAGGTGGTGAGCCTATTGCCATACACCGGGCACCAATTAAGACTCCGAATCACTACTAGAAATTCTATATCGGAAAAATCCAATAGTACCCGACCCGGGATTGAACCGAGGATCTCCCGATCGGCTGTTGCGCTAGCACTCTACCAACGAGGCGGTCTAGTTTTTTTTTTACGATACTTTATTAGTTTTACTTCTTTTAGCCATTCCTCTATCTACCAGCCTTTAGTATTTTGCTACCGGATTAAGCCCTTTGTAAATCGGTCCTTTTCCGCCCAGTCCCGGCCCTTCTGAATTCAATCGTTTCTAGTTCTTTCGTTTAGGTTATTAATTTACCGGTTTAGACGATGTATATGTAGCGACGTGGGCAACGTTTGATGATCTTTCTTTCACATCGGTTATCAGTGTTTCGAAAAATGTAGCTTGCACATTATTATCCATTTTTTTATTTTCAAAATCAGGAAGACTCCATTAAATATATTTCATTGTGTTTATACATACTAATGCTCCTTCTTCGTTTTTGTTTTTATTCTGTATTTATAAACGATGTTTGCGTGTTTTCCAATCTGATGGCCTTGGTACTACTATCTGTATCAGGGGTCATTTACAAAGATGGAGCTTCATACACATGGTATTCCTGATTTATTTTAGTGCGAGAAGAGAGTCGAGAAGAGACGATGGCTTCGTCTTTAATGCAGCAACTCGTTAGACTCATGTCGGACGTGGTAGACTTTCAGGTTCAGCAGAAGACATGTTCTAGTAAGTAGTGATTTTCTTTTATTTTAACAATAAAACTTGAAGTCCATGGTGATAGAAAACAAGATATGTTTCTTGGAAGTTGGTAAAATAGAGCATATTTACTGACAAGCTAGTGTGTGACACAGTTGCACAGCTCGCATTTAATCGTCGTTTTTTTTTTTAAATATAATATATTTTTTATATTATAAACATGCAAAGAGGAGGATTCTGAGTAATATAAACATCTTGTAATTTACAGTAGGCGTAATTTTTCCGTGACACACTTTAAATGTCTCAAGATTTTGGTATTTTCACAAAACTCATCATAATATTTACATCTATGCAGTGTACACATTTAGTTGTGTTAATAACCTTATATAGATCTATATCGTTTATTTAAATAAAGTTAGTAAATCGTTTTATTGACGCAAACAGTTTGGTCAAACGTGAAAGGATCATTGCAAAGTCATTATAATTATAATCATCATTATTATATTGACCACCTCGTTGGTCGAGTGGTTGCAAATGCCACTGCCGATCGGAAGGTCCTGGGCTCAAATCCCGGGTCGGGTACTGTTGGATTTTTCTAGTTCAGAATTTCTACTAGTGACTCGGAGTCTGGATTTGTGCCCGGTATATGGCAATAGGGTCACCATCTATTACATGGGACTTAATCGAAACTGGGTGAAGCGTGGGAGTGAACTACACCCCTCTGCCTACCACTTCGGGCATCCCAGGCGTGATGTTACATATCATTATTATATTATCATAGTCGTTATTGCAAAAAGTTTGTTCAACAAAGAGTACGCCAAAAAATTAGTGTACATTCCAGAGTTAGCATTCACAAACACCATCAATAATCTTACAGAGCTGCCGTCAGACCTTCAGAAATTCCTGGAATGGCTAACAGCGCCATCTGATAAGGCATTGACGCCGGATATGTATGCAGGAAATGGAATGATTTCTAATAACGGATATGATAAATATGGTAACTTTTTCTATGTATCTGTATTGTAAAGAAACGAAGATTAATAATCACTACGACCTATATTTAGCTGAAGAGCTCTGACAATCAAGTACTCTAGCAATGGAGATCGAAGTTCCGAAATATCTTTAATTCACAGAATTTCCTTACTTTTGCGTGCAGTCCATCTCAATCGTCTTTTTTTGTCGTTTTCAATTAGGATTTGATATTTTAAATGTAATATCTGTTGTAGAAAAGTCAACAGGCGATGATTCGGCATTCGTCATGCCAGAAGATCGTTTGGATGATAGAACTCAGTGTCTTGGATGTATACAAGCTGTTCAAGAGCTGATGAGACAATATGATAATATGGATAATGAGGATAAGGTAACTGACGTTAAATTCATATTCTTATAGTAGTTATTATAGCAGTAGGATTTGCTGATCCTGAGGATTATGGATGGTCCCTTTCAATATTCACTATCTCTGAGAATCAATGCTCATGGAAATATACATGAATCGGATAGAACCTTCAAAATATAATCCACCTTGAGAATACACCCTGACATTCACAACTTGAGCTGACAACAATAGATTGCTGCAGGCACTGCTTGATGTTTCCATGACATTTTCAGAGCAAGATTACAGGAGCGAAGGAATATCTCGAAAATCAACTAGACTTCTTGAACAAGAAGCTCACTTCTGTAGAGGATTTGAACGTAAGTGCTTTGCATATAATTAATTAACAACCACTCTGTATAGAAATGACACTAGTTTTAAACGCACTGTATTTTACGCTGAACACATTCGAATTTCGCCTTTCAACGGCTGCTTACTTCGTTAGACTCGTTTGTTATCCATGACGATACATTTCACACATTGCGGAAAGAACAGATTATTTAGTTATATATTTTGTAAGAAAATTAATTATCTGAACGTGGCGGGTGTTCGCGTATAAAGTAACGGTCTCTATACAAATGTGATAAAACAGTTTTATTAGTAACTATTTCATGTTTAAACCATTTAAATCAAATGTACTAAATTACAGATATACAAATATTACAAGAAAAGAGAAACGCCTAACAGAATTTATTGGGATGCTAAATCTGTTCGAGACAGAAACAGTAAAAAGAACAGAATTGGAAGAAAAATCAGCAAATTCATCAAGAATTATAGTAAAGAGAACACGAGGAGTACTGTGTATGATAGTTTGACTGATTCCAAAGATCAGCGAACCAAAGAAAAAGGCAAAGGATAGTCAGTCGAGTCGTCAGATTTTAACTTTCTTACGTGTCACACTAAACTTGGTTATACGTATTTGTTTTTTTAAATTCCATTCGTATGTGTTTTTTGCTTTAAGTAGTATATTATTGTGCAGTTATTTTATTGAATAAAATATTGTCTGAAGGATTGGTTTTAATAATGTGCGGTACGTCTACAAAAGTCACGTCTGTTGGAGACCTTAAATGAATTTCTACTCATTAGAAATATGTACCACTAATGCAAATTCGCTGTTTCATATACGAGAATAGTCTATTTAGTCCTCATGTTGTACTACTTACTGTTTAAGGTAATAGATGAATTTACATAGTCTAAGTAATTCTACAAAGATCTCAAGAGGCTTCCACGGTCTATCTTGCCTCTGTTTGAGACTGTTTTACACTATCGCGCAGTATGCCTCGACAAGAAACCGTCTTGGTTTAACAAATCTCGAATCTGCAGCAAATAGTCACGCATCTGTAATAATACTAATTAAAGTATTTTAAAAGGCCATTAGGCACAAATTGAGATATTCCAATCGTGTGAGTTATGAAGTTTATATTATTTTCACATATGTAATTCGGAACACAAGTGGCTATATTTTCAGTAACATTTATGGAGGTTTACTGAAAATGTTCTGAACAGTTTAATTTCCCGTCTGAAACAGACGAATACTAGTTAATAATACAAGGCTGCATTTTATTGCTTCCTCTCGGGCGGCTGATGAAATATTTAGTTGTAATACCGCCGTATACATAGTGTAAAAATTTGCCAAGTTCTAATCGGAAATAATGTCTTTACATGACGCATTTACATTGTGATTTAATTGAAATCCCAATATTAAAAATATTTAATCAAATCTACATTTATTAGGAGTGCTATATTAAGATGATAAAAATCAACTCGTCTCTTAAAAATAACAAAGTGATTTTAAATTCAAGTCGTGTACGTTATTAAATCATAAAGTTACAATGCATATGCTGATAACCAAAGAACGTCAAAATCAAAGTGATTTATCTCTTTTTATTGGTTTTATGTAAGCGACATATGAGGTACAAGCAAATAAAACAGCCTTGAGAAAATGTTTTCAGCAGTCACTTAATGAGATACAAGTACAATTGTTACCTTAGATAAAGTCCTGATCTATGCGGGTAACTAAAACATTTTAATGTATATATTTATTTGATATATATTTATTTGAATACGTGGTAAATTATAGAACAAACAACAGCACAGATAACTAATCGTAACTCTTTTGCTGTATATGTAATTTTAAATTGACTTGGCTGGAACCCTGTCGGGCGCCACATATAGCTCTTATGTTATTACTGCATTTTATTGCATCTAGGGAGCGAGGAACTATTCGCAGAAAGTATTAGTCTTTCTAGTCGTAACCTTTTATGCCGAAATTTTTACGTAGCAACGAATGTTTTAGAGGAATTAAATCTAAAAATTTAAAATACGACAACCGTATAAGAATAGTAAATGGTTTTTTTTTTAACTTAGACGTTGACTGCCTCGTTGGTTGAGTGGTTGCAAGCGCGACTGCCGAGCGGGAGGTCCTGGGTTCACATCCCGGATCGGGTGCTATTGGATTTTTCTAATTTGGAATTCTAGTAGTGATTCGGACTGTGGATGTGTGTCTGGTGTATAGCAATAAGCTCACCACCTGTTCCATGGGACTTAAACGTAATTCTGGTGAAACGTGGGAGTGTACTACACTACTCTGCCTACACCTTCGGGAATTATAGAAATGATATTACGAAGGGTTGAGGCTACAGTCAGCCACGCTCGCCTACTGCAGGGTTTCAGACATTACGCGCCTTAGAGAACATTATGGAGAACTTTGGTATTTTGGATTTCTTCACGTTTTTCTGACCTTTAATATCTGAGTTAGAGATTCAAATCATTTTGCTTTGCCAAATATACATAATACGTTACATCTGTATTGAACCACATTAAAATGGAAAATTATTCCATGTAAGATGCATATTATATAATTATGGATGTACATTTAGTTCATATTTCAATAATTAAAAAAGAGCTATGGTAAAGTACTTCAGATGTGCCTACCCCTTGAGGGACCTGGCGTGACACTAACAATAATAAATATCTGCAGCGTATTAATATCACAGAAAATTTCCCATAGCACCTCAGCTGCAATGGGACAATGTTCATGGTTTTCTAAACACAAATGGCCCATACTAATATAAAAAACAGCGTCCGTCTGTTTGTTCACAGTAATAAAATCGTATTAGATTAGCTTTTACTGTCCCGAAACACGCAATAACGGCACGCGTAAACGCATACACTGCCAGCGCGGAATACCTTGGAACCGGATTATTTATCTTACTGCCTCCGTTTATAGGAATGTCGCAAAGAATATACCATGTAGAATGCTACCGTTATGCAGTGAGATGTTGTATGAAAACTCCATAAACAGTAGTAGAACCTTCTAGAACAAGGAGTCAGGGCTACATATTAAAAGGTCACAGTTTTTCTTTGTTACCCTACCTAAGTATGTCCGTTTTCGTCCGCTACGTTTTAAGTCATATAAGTTTACTACGATACGGATTTTTTATCTCTCCTATTCATTATTTATTTTATTTATTATAATAAATAATAACACTAATAATCGACCCATTTATCATTCCACTGTTGGAATATGGGTCTCCTCTCTTATTGAGAGGGTTAAGGCCGTAGTCCGCCACGCTGGCCAAGTGCGGGTTGGCGGACTTCACACACCTTATTTATTATTATTTATTAATAATTTATTTTTATATTTACTTTACCAATTCTATTTACTATCTATTATACTTTTATTATTACATCCCAATGTCCCTATCCTTGCAGACCTGATATTCTCCTTCTACATTCGTCTCTCTTCATATATTATATTGTTTAATGAATATTTCGTCGAGTCATTTACGTAAACTACACAGATATTCGACGGCCATGTTCATAGTTACGCTCTAAGTTGCACTGGTGATGCGCCGAGTAGATGCGAGCGATAATTAACGATACATTATCGATATTATGGCGTCGAGACTGCACTTCGCTGCCGCTATTAGTGTAGGGATGGGCTCGACTACGATATAATGTTAATGAATAATTGTTATCGATAAATGTATTCTAATAGTATTATAGCATTACGCCGGGTCCTTGCTGCGCTGGGTAGAAAGCACTGAAGGTCGAATATCTCTATCCTTACAGAGCTGACATGCTAGTTCTACATTCTTCATTTGGTTTACACACGCACGCCTGAGTCGACGATTTCCGACTCCCCACCAGCTTCACACCGTTTACAAGTTTAATTAGATATTTCTAACGCGAAATTCAAAGTAGTAGCAAGAAATCTGGATTTGTGTCCGATATACCGCAATACGCTCACCCCAATTATGTAACACTTCTTTGTATATAAATTCTAAGGTGTGCAGGTTTCCTCGCGATGTTTTCCTTCACCGTTAGCAAGTGATATTTAAACTTAAAAACCCACTTTTGTAAAGAGATGCGCGCCATTTATTTGAATCCAGCACCCCCGGAGCGAGAGGCTGAATTCTTAACCACTAGGCTATCGCACCCTTTTTTTAATCTGTGTATATCCTGCGGCCGTAGACATTTGCAGATCTCATCTACTAATTTTAATACCACAGTCTACAATAGTTTGGATGAAATAAATAATAAAATATTTAAAACACAATATGTATATGTAAATATACATATACATATATTCTCGTATATACATATAAACACTTGATACTATCCGACAGAGAACCAAAGGCACCGACATAGCTCAAAGGATAAGCCGCTGAAGTGGCAATGGGATGGGCATATCTGCCGAGGAACCGACAACCGGTGGAGTAGGCGAGTTCTAGAGTGGAGACCGCGGCTCGGCAAACGTAGTGTAGGACGTCCTCCGGCCCGGTG
>DWJK01000421.1:0-22599 GCA_018248815.1 Croniades pieria auraria
TGTGTTTCGCGGTATTTTATTCCATGAATCAAAATAATGCAAAAGGGCGTGGTTGCATTGAATGGTTTAAAATCGCATCTTATTCGTATAAACACAGCGTTTGGTAGCAATAAATTATAGTGTCGGAACACAAAAGATGGCATTGTGCAGTCGACACGGCGACGTCCGATAACGATCACGGCTGGAGCGCGCTGCTGCGCAACTACGCTAATCCTTCAAACAATACACTGGACATGCCGCTGTACTAGCCAGCCTCCGTGCCATCCTGGTCTCATCCCTGTTAAACTCTCATAAATAACATAGATACACGTACCGATACCATAAATTTCTATATTTATATGCATTATTATATACTTCCCAATATCGATTGAAATTGTATTCCGAAAACAAAATTCGAATACAGAAAAGTAAACGATTCTATGAACGTTGCGCTCGCAATACGAGAGGACAAGAGTGCAACAGTTTAGGCAACGAGCTGTCGCGTTCGCCTGTCGCTGTTATACGTCCAATTAATTTAAATAATAGCTGCCTCCCAGTCTACCTGCGTGCCTACCAGGGTCCTTTTCTGGTATCGATACCTACATAATATGAGCTGATTTGAGTCATTGAAATGACAAGCGTGCGCAGTCACAAATGGATGTATTTTTGGTCTCTTGTTCAACACATATAAACGAAAAGAAAACACGTAGGTATTGTATTATTATTCAAATTTAGTGCGGAATTAAATTACTTGTGTCAAAATATAAACTTTGCACAATGAATCTTCTTAGTTTCAATAAATTCTTTGCATAATTTAACAAGTCGTAAAATGTTTGGTAACTATGATTCGGAATACATTTTTAAACGAAATTTAACAACACTCATGCTTGTAGAACGTTCAAAGCCGGCCACTTAAATAGTTTTTTATGCGGCTCGTCTTATTTAATGTTCGTTTGTTTGTCATTAAAACTAATTTAATCATACATGGATTCGCGGTGCTTTGTGCTGAGCGGCTAATAGGCACATAGACGCTGTATTTACCTAAAGCACACACCTAACTAAATATTTTAATACTATTAGAATTGTCATATGTAGAAATAAGAGTTATTTTTAATCGTCATTTGTTTATATTACGTACTTGTTACAACGCAAAAAGATCATTTTTGTATATAAGCTATACGGGCTACGATTAATAAATTTGGTAGATATTCCAAGCCACCAAGGCTTTTGACAGAATTGAAATTCCCTGAACTTTAAAAAAGCATATTTTAAAAGTGAATTGATCGTTTAGAGGTCGCTTATTGTGTTCGCCAAGGGGGACATTTGTCTACTACTTATTATTTTGGGCCGGTTTTTTATTTAGATACCTGCCTACATGGCGCCTAGCTATTCATATTTAAATTAGAAGTTTGTGTTGAGTAATATACAGCATTTATAGAGATGCAATTGTGTAATCCGATAGCTCGGGCTGTGTTCGAGTGGTCGGAATGTGATTTTATTAGATGACGTCTAATTATAAACCGATTTGTACTGCCTGCATACACCCGGATCAATAGTAGATATAAAATCTCTATTTCACGATCTTCTTCTTGCCTACATTCTTGCAGAGTGAGTATACGGTACCTGTTTCCGACCAATAGAATGAACACGAAATGTTTTGATGCGATCTCGTAGCGAAGGCCGAGTGTCTTCCCCGCCGCGGCAGACTTGGGTCATCCAGCTTATTCATTAGCGCAATGTTCCTCCCACCGCACGGCTTATTTTATTTTATTTATGGCCGCCGAGCCGAGGTGAGACCCCAATTTCGCATGCGCCCGTGGTTTGATAATTATAGCCTAGCAGCGACTGAAAAAAGACGCCATTTAAAAAACACAACCTTCTGGCCGGCCATTCTGCATCCAACATGAAGAAATTGATATTTAACAATATCTTATGTTGTATACACTATGTAGTTCTTCGTATATACTTCGTACCTTCGTCATCTTTACATATGGCCATCATTAAGAGTTGTGTTTTTTCTTTGATAGTTGTTAAACATTGAAAGTGATGTATTTATGCATTAAATCATAATAAAAAAATGTGTACATAGTTGTAAACATTTTAAATGACTCGAAGCACGACATTCACTATAGCAATGTTTTAGGCGAACGTAAAATAAAATTACATAAATGGTATGTAAGAATGATATGTGTGTAAGAATTTTTAATAGGTGTACCGAAGACGTCTTCTAAATAATATATTAAATCTATTTTAGCGGTTGAATAAAGATACTACAACTAAACATAAGTAAAATTGTACGAGAAGGTCGAATGGAGGGACGCAGTGGCAAAAAGCTCTCCCATGTCCGTGATGTTCAGATAACCTTAAACTGAGCATTTGTTATCCTTATCTCGTGTTTGAGCGTGGCTAATGTGGCTGGAGGCAGATACTCGATCGATTTATGTCGCCTGCCTGGCACCCACGACAAATTGATAATTAATTTTCGACGGACGCCTTTGATCGCACCGAGGCATTTGCAGGAACGCGCTGTGCTGAATTCGACTACCGTTAAGGGTTTAGCGGGAACGTTTTGCATGTCTTGTACCTTTGACAAATTAACGAGGAATTCTAATTAAAATATACGCTTTTGTTTGTTAGTTCAAGCACCTGT
Source organism: Croniades pieria auraria (assembly GCA_018248815.1). Classification (NCBI taxonomy): domain Eukaryota; kingdom Metazoa; phylum Arthropoda; class Insecta; order Lepidoptera; family Hesperiidae; genus Croniades; species Croniades pieria. Next base: position 2,630 of record DWJK01000421.1, read on the forward strand.
TATTCCCGTAAAAATAAAGTCGGAATTCGAGGAATTTACAATTGAATTAAGGCTTCAGTTATCGTCGTATAAAAATATCTTTGTGAAACATAGAGATTTGTGTTTTTTAATCATGCCTCAATCATCATTATCGACCTTTTCATTGTTTCATTGTTTCGCACGGGCCTTCTTTCAGATTAAGAAGAAATTTGGCCACAATCCGCCAAGCTGGCAAAGTGTGGGTTGGCAGAATTCATGCGTATCTAGACTGTAGGAGGTACCTTGACCTTTTTTCATTTCGACTACTAAATTTGTATTGTTTTCAGTTTAACATTTCTAATTTAAAAAAAATTGTATGTACTACGATGACCAGTTAAATGGATTCTTAAGAATCCGATCCATAAGTAGGTACTTCGTCTACTTCTCTGGACTTAAATCAAGTCAGCGCTGTATTAATGTTTTTCTTACACATCTTCCTTTCCTCTGATGTCGAAACACACTAGAAAACTGGAAGTTTGTAAGTTCAGCGCGAAGAACAGTCTTAGCACTTACATATAATATATATATGTATATATATATATTATATGTTTAGCAAGCGGGCATGCAAAGCACTGACACGTACGTACATATGTACATGGATAGTAATAGTAATCGACCCATTTGTCATTCCACTGTTGGAATATGGGTCTCCTCTCATATTGAGAGGGTTAAGGCCACGCCGCCACGCTGACCAAGTGCGGGTTGGCAGACTTCACACACCGTAAATTTTTTTTTTATATTAATTCTAGTGCGTGCCGGTTTCCTCACGATATTTTTCTTCACCGATAGCAAGTGATATTGAAATTTACAACGTACTTTTGTAAAGAGGTACGCGCCATAGATTTGAACTCAGCACCCTCGGAGTGAGAGGCTGACTTTCTTAACCACTAGGCTATCACTGCCTTTGTACATAGATAATTGTGTTCAATTATAAATAACTGATGTCCTATTCTATTTCAGTTACACACATATCATAGGGCAGTAAAACTGTCAAACAGCTGTAGTTTGATTTCTTTGTAAAGGTTCCGGCAGTGTAGAAAGTAGTGTAGAAAGTGTAGTGTAGAAAGGTGTAATATTAATGTTCACGAATATTTTAGCAAATATTTTAAATTGTAATATGTATGTTCAAAGCTCTACAAATGTTAGCAACATGTCAAACATGGTGGAAATATTTTTTCAATGTCACGTATTAAATTAGTTCAGTTGGAGTTGGATACCGCAGAATTCCGCAAAAGAAGTCACGTGGAAAAGACCACAATATTATTAAAGCCCCACATCACTTAGTCTCTTTAATATATCATTAAACTGTTCGAAGCGCGTTACTACGTGTAAGCTAATATTTTGAAAGACTGTCGACCTTTTTGGTTTCCAAAATTTGCTTTTTCCCTTTCTTTTATTTATTTGTGGTTTAAAATTCCCTCGTGCGGTCCCGTTGACAGCATTTCTCAAATGGCCAACTGCGTATACAAAAACTACTCACTCCTCAACGAGTAATTTGGTCGAGATACTGGAGATATCAGTTTTGATTTGGGTACCGAAAACAATACAAGACCTTTTGTGTAACCTGATCGCGCGCGCCGACGCGACACTTGACGGAACATAGTCGAATTATTCTAATTATAAGATTAACTGTCAACTGACATTGTGTTCTGTTTCTCATTATGACAAAGTACGTTTCCTATTTCTCGAATATGATATCTAAAATCACGGTTGCATTGTCGAGGTTACTATTTCAGTTCAACATATAACTAAACACATATGTCTATATACATATATATTTTTTGAATTTTTGCGTTTATCTTTGTGTACTGTATTGGACCCACGATACATGACATAAAATACTAGTTTCGGATCGAGTACAAGAGACTATTTTAAATTGAATTATAATATCCAGCTAACGGTTTTCTATTCAATAGATCACAACTAAAAATGGGAGCGCTGCTTCGGCGCGTAGCTATTGGGCATTATATAAAAAGCGAAACAAGTATGCCTTATCAAACACTTAAGCCTCAGTAGTCGTTTCACACTGGCTGTTAAAAAACAAAGGTCTGTGTCATAAAAATATGTGTCGAGCGACACGTCGCCCCACGGCACATCTCGTAAACGCCGCTTTAATCCTTTAAAACAATGCTAATGGATCTACGTAAATGTCGGCCGCCTTAAGTCCTGTCAGCGTATTATAAATTCGAGCGATCGCCTTAACGCTTCGCTCGCCACCAATAAAGTTGACACTAAATTGAACTCTTTTATTTCCCATCTAACCCCAAATCACAAAATTATAAATAAATATTTTATTATACGCGTTCACTGGACGCATTTTAGTGTGAGCGATGAACACGGGTTCACGTCAAAACATCTTTATCGGGTTATTTGTCTTATAAAATATTATCGAGAGGCACTTCGGGACCGTCAGCAAAAGAGGACGTATAGTGTGATCCGTGTGCGATTGTTGACTTTACGCCCACGATGATGTGGTCACTTCTCTTTGAGGCGAGGGATAAACGATAAAGGCGGCGATTACAAGTCAGTGTTGTAACCAATATAGTTTATTATTGTTAGGAGAAGGCGCGTTGACGAGAGAGGCGTCTGGCGTCCTGTAAACGGAATCATAGTGCAGACCGTACTTCGTGGCGGCGGAGATCAGTGCGCAAGTCGCGCACCGGGCCGTGCCAAACGCGACGCGACAGCTGGAATTATGAAGCTCTGATGCGCTGATAAATCAATAACTCATTTTATACAATAGTAGTTAAGAGTTACACCATTCAGTGATCTTTATTCTAAATCATAATTAAAATTGATACAAAATCGGACTAATAATTCCGAATTTTATTTATTTAAAAGTTACAGAACGAGTCAGGCTTTCTTTATTGGATGAGTTTTTAGTGTTTACGAGGTGCGCAAGTACATGATAGTTGGAATAAGGCGTACAAAGTAAAAGCTCGCCACCGGTTGCGTCGGAAAAGGCGGGCGTCGTCGCCTCCCGCAATCACGTACTTGTCGCGTTTTCATCACTTGCTCCGCTAAAAGTGACGTAATTACGGATGCAAATCGATCAACAGCAGTTATCGGGCCGACGAGGGTTGACGCAGTAAATTAGCACGATACGCCAGTTAATGTTTATAGCCTTCCGCGCGTCATTTAGCCGAGAGGATAATTACCAGCGGCTGTTGGAACCTGCCTTATGCTTAAAAAATAATTATACAGCTTCATAAATGCCCCTCGGTTAATACGGAAAAACGAAGTTGGTACGCTTTATTCGAGCTCGAGCCGTCCGACAGGACTGCCCGCTCAGAAATGAAGGCTAGGAGTGGGATCTATGTCGGAAACGTGGATTCCATCGCTCATACGCATGACTTGCAAGTCGCAACTGGTGGGCCTGCTCTCATTGACTCCGCTATTGACCCCCGCGTTAGTGATCGTGATAATATAAATAATACATTCTCATGATTCCCGTGGGTACTGACAATGGAAAACATTCAGTATCATAATGAAAAACATTACCTTAACGGATCGGTCTCCAAGGAGTGACGAACAATTGTAGTAAGCGACATACAATGCGACGTGGAAGTGTTTCGATTTGTTCGTGCAAAAACTTTGATTTACGATATTCACGTTTTGGTAAACTCGAATTAAAGTTTAAGCTGTAAGTGTAAAAAAACTACGGCGCGGTTTACATGTCATATTTTAAATTGTACCTATCACGTATAACATGAAAGGCTTCCCCCATACACGAAACGGACGGCAAATTAGACAGACAGTTGAACGAAGTAGAACTTTTTATTAACAGATACCCATAACTCTGGCAAACAAAGTATCGGTGTCTTATTTCAAAAGCTTTTTTTCATCAAGTGAAAGGCGCCTGGGTCTCCTTAAAAGCCTTGTAGGCTATTATCGTTAGCATATCACGCGTGATTTGTAGCTCAATGAGAAAAATACACAATGAAATCGCAATTTGTACGGAACTTCTTATTGTACGATAATGGTACTGAGATTTTAGTTAAAAATATCGAGAATTGAACACGAACACGTCTGCGAGTTTTGCTGAACAAAAATCCAGAATCGCATACAAAAACAACCTAAAAATTCGTTATTATATACATATATGTATTTCTATAAAATAATTACAGAGGGTATTGGGGCACCATCGCGAAGACTGATTATACGCAATGACCCTAATGCAATGGTTAGCGACAGGAAGTAAAAATAGACTTAATCATAGCATTAAAAGTAAAATATTCATGTTAATTACGTTAGTACCTTAAAGGTAAGTAAGAGGCATTTGAGAGTGGAGAGTTGCAACGAAGAATTATTTCCCATTGACAAACAAAATGGCTTAAACACAATTCAACCTTCGATGCATATTTATGACGTGATGTCTTGTGACACCTGATGTCTTGTGACATCGGCAAGTTCTTCCGTATGTGGTAAATATTTGCTTAGGAGATGCACAAAATACAAATTAACATAAAACAGTCATACTGCTGTGGTGCATAATTCACTTATATGTTAGTTATTACACCTGTTGTACACAAACATTTGTATTTTCATATTATTACGTATTTCAGAACATACTGCGTTTCCTAAACGCCTAAAGAACGCATTTATTTGTACTCATAGATCTTATAACTAGAAGCATATATGACCGAGAAATAACAGTAAATACATAGAAGGCAAGCTATGTTGAAAACTCTGGGGTGTAAGAAAAAAGTGAGCGGGGCAGCGATATAAGAAACTGCCCTTAAACCATTTCTTGTGCTTTCAACAAAAACAAAAAAATGAAACATCAAAACCAGTCAGCATTGGTCGGTGCTTTTGGACTCCTGGCCTTATACAAAAAACGATGTGTTAAGGAATGTAAAGAGCCATTTAATTATCCTAATATATTGTTATGGTCACAGAGGGAGGTGGATATAAATTAGCGTTGGAGCTCTGCTGAGTCAACGTGGCGAATGTCGACGTATGAGTTAAATGCGGGACTACCATGTTATGTAACACTTTATTATTATTATATCACGCTTTGTTTCTTGCCGGTTATGCAGGGAACTTCGAGTGACAAAGTTTATCTTTACAGATAAGACATACCTGTTCTGCAGTCATCACTGTCTTCGTAGTTAAATTTCGATTTCGGAAATATCTGATTCACCATCATCATTTTAAAAAAAATTATATATACACAATTCTTTCAGCAAAATCCTACGTCAATTACATATTATTATTTTAAATAATAGCTTAAATAATAGTAATCAGGCAAGTATAGGTTCTATTTAAATTTGTTTCATAAGTAACTTTTCGATTTCCATAAACACGATCATGCTAATTTAAGGAAACCTATAAATATATTTTCCATCTCAACTATATTAAATGCGATCCCCAATCCGCTCGCCCAGCATTGGGCTTATGGACAAATATCCCTAAAAGCAGGTCTATGTACAGCAGCGAGATCGTAATAAAGCGTATTTACTCAATTGTTGAATAAAACTTACTTGGTTATTGAAAAGAGGACGTATGTGAATAGTACCTAGTAATGTATGCGAGCGGTACGAGATAGCGCCGCGTGCTCGGTGCTCCGGCGGGCGCTCACATGTTCTCACGTTACTGTACCCGCTGCTTCAGTGCGATGATCCTCGCTATTTTTATTCCATTTTTGCCTCAATTCCATCGAGCGGCCTTCATTATGCGTCCGCAAGTGCCTCAGTCGCCACCGGTCCAGGTAGCTTCGCGTTTTACATCGACTTGACCTTAGGTATTCGATACGCTCGCTACATGTTTTTTAATTGATACCGTCGTATATGAGATTTTGATGTGCTGTAATTTGATAATTCGCAAAAAAACCCGGTTAGTAGAGACTGCAAAAAAGTGATCGGGTGCACGATGTTTATTGGGTGCAGATGCATGGCTCGTCGACGTTGTCACGCGTTGGGACGCGTAGGTATATTGGTGGCGGGACAGGCTGAGGTGTCAGAGGAGGCGTCCCGCTGCGCTAGTGCATTGTGATCGACAGCTTGTTTACTAAAAATATGCATAATGAATTTATAATGGCCCGCCCGGCTGTCGTGTCGCCTCTTCTTGCCGGCTCGAACCTCCCTCGAGTACATTATATTCATTTGCTCGCACCTCAATAAATATCAAACCATCGTTGCTGTACTGTCGATACACTGGTTCCATATGCAAATACTATCGGATCAACGGTTTTGTGCTTCGTTTAAATATCACATTTAATCGTTGTTGTTCTACTGTACACATGTATCTTACGAAGGACCAAACTTACAGCTATACAGCTGATGGTAAATAAAAGTATCTAAAATATGTATTATAGTGCACGATAGGCGATACAAGACAAAATATTTATTTAAAATTTACTTATTCACACGCATCAAATGTGACAGGTCAACAAGAATCGATAAAATTTTATCAAAATTTGATTTGAAGGAGGAAAACAGTAATACATAGTTCGTTCCCGAATGTGGCAGCTATAGGTATTAAAAAATTAAAAGATAAATTTTCAGGCAGCATGGGTGTGAGAGTCTAATTGCGCCACCGCCGTGTTCCCACGTTAAAGTGCACGTCGTGTTTGAGTATACATTTAGCATTCGATTGTTTTAGTGCGCGCTGAGACGTCTGCGGGGAGCAAACATTGAGCATCCCGCTGCCTGCGCTCGCCGGTTATTTCTCTATTTAATCGATGAGCTATCTTCGCCCAAGATAACATTTAACGTAGCTCGCTTTATAATCTTACGGAAAATGTATGTACCATACGTCGACATGATCTTATGTCGACGCTTATGAGTTATACGCACGTGCGTATAACTCATGTATTGTTTATAACCCGTTTAAATTATTTATATACATAGATCTATCTGAACCATGGATAATGAGGATTTGTTTTGCGCGACACAGAATGTTCGTTGTTACAACTCTTTATTAAGCGGTCGGACTTTCGGGGAAATAATTAGGTACGGTGCTACAAATATCTGCAGTGTTGAATACAAACAGCGCAGTGTTCCAAGCGGGACGCCCATCCCTGCGATTCGTTACGTCAATCTCTAAAGTTTTCTATAAAATCTGCATAGAGTGAGATGACATCGCGACACAAAGCGTCACGCGGTGCGTGCACTATTGTCCGGATTCTTTATAAATATTTTGACATTTCCTTTATTTGCTCCACAAGTTATTTCACAAATAGAATCGTGTCGAGCTCTTTGTGCGGCGTTTTTTAATTTGATTTATTCTTTCATGGCAAAATGTCCAACATCCTGCGCCGTCCGCTCGTGAGGCGGCGGCGTTTGTTAATTTGTTAGCACGTCTATTGGTATTTTTCTTAGTAGGTGCAAACAAAAAGCTTGCGTATATTTAAAAGATCGAATAAATTCTTTAAGTTCTTAGCCATTAAGGAAACGCGGCCGCGCACAGCTCGTTCTGTTGCTTGCCGCAAATTGCAACGTCAACATTTGCCACGTATTACAAAGATTGCGTCAAACAGAAGTAATGAATGATAAGTAGCTTCAATTGGCACGGACCGTTTTGTTTGGGAAAAAAATACTTTTTAAATGACTATGTCTTGAGAGAATTTGAAACTATGGGATTTTGTGAAGGTAAATACAAAAATTCCACGTCATAAATAAAATATTCAATGATTTAATCATATTATTATTACATATACATATTCAAATATAAAAAATACATTTTGTTTCTCTAAAATATAGCAACCTTTACGAGAAGAGTTATTCAATGCGTTGTAATTTTTCTTTAATGTTTCACATCTGCTATAAGAAAATAAAAACTCGCAGTTTTTCATATAAAAGTTTTGAAAATAAAGCAAATAAATCAATGAAATCTTACTTACATTAACGAATCTATCGGCGTAGTTGTAGGGAGTGGGTAATACTATGTTAATAAAATACGAATAAATTAAACCTTTAATCAATTTCAGCGGTGTAAAGAAAAATTGAACACGTTGGCGATCAGCGTGATGAACCAGTGGCCAGGAGTGCGGCTGCGAGTGATCGAGGGCTGGGACGAGGAGAACTTGCACCAGGACAAGTCGCTGCACTACGAGGGGCGCGCCGTGGACCTGACGACCAGCGACCGGGACCGCAGCAAATACGGCATGCTGGCGCGTCTCGCCGTCGAAGCGGGCTTCGACTGGGTCTTCTATGAAAGCCGATCCCATATACATTGCTCCGTCAAAACAGGTGCGCTTTTACTATCACTGTTCTTACAACTTTTTTGATTACTGAAATTTTGCGTTATCCTATTTTTTCTTTTCAACAGAATAACATTGCTTACTTAAATAGGCACTGCGCTCATGCAATGACATTCAGTTCAAAATTAGGAAGGAATCTATGAAAGTAATAGCGTGTATGTTGACTGAACTGTAAGAACTAGTGACATGTTAACTAAGTCTTAAAAACTTATGTTGGATATTCGAAATCTTTACGGGAAGTGTTGGTAATACTTATTTCAGTAACATAAAAATGTAGCATACACATTTGGAATAGCAAAAACTCATAATAAACTCATATATTGTGTACATAACTGTACGAAGTGGCCTGCGGGACGGCCGAATATATAGTTGAGCTTTACAAGAAGAATGCACCTCAGACAGCTTCCCTCGCCCGCTCTCCGGCGGTGTCGATCAAACGAACGAACAAGCCTCTTGTTAACTCACCTCCCTCTTACACCTGGGGTACAAACAGCGTACATCTCTCTTCCGCACCGCCGCATCGCAGCCAATCCCCCACTTCTATAATTACGCCGGTGATTCAATGGCTACTTATAGATATATGTGGATATGCAACATAACGATGAGAGAAACGAGTATTTATATGAATGTACATATATTAGACGTTACGAAGGTAGTCGGGCGCGTACGCCCTCTGTACACAATTAGTTTAGCGGATGTTTTCTGAAAACCCATGGGTATTACCGAAAACGTATCTGAACTGGGAATTCCACGTGAAGCACAAAACGTTAGTTTGCTCACATAATAGCAAAATTTTTTAGGCAAACGGAAAATCTCTATGTTATTTCTTCGTTGAAGCGAACAAGTGTGAACACGACGGTTATTTAACCGTAAATTTCCAGTGACTCAACCTTCGTAAAATACAATAGAAAAAAAATTACGCACCTGAAAAAATATGTGAAATTATATTTCACATGTTTTTGTATGTATATTTCATGTGCTAGGATATTGAAATGTTATATCAATTGATTTTACATAAAAAAATAAAGCCAGGTATAAAGCGATGGTAATGTATTATGGTCAAAAGGAAGAATGTTGGGTGCATTGTTTTAAAAGCTCAGTCGCTGATAGCTGGCGGAGTCCGATCAGTCGGAGCCAATTTGTTTCAATGTTTATTCATTTATTCCGGCGGTTTGTTCGATCGGAGGCTTTTTAGTATTAATTTGGAGTTTATAAATAATTAATGTGCTATGTATGTTGCGGTCGTGGCTCCCAGGAGTCGGGGTCAAGGCCAGGGCGTGCACGAGTTTTCATCGTTCCTTGTGCACTCTCACCAACATTTCGAAACAATGTTTGCAGTTGCGACTACTCGGCTCACGTCCACGCGCTCTATGCGACGCTCACAACTTCACTTCGATCTTTACATGGGAAATTGATAACGGGAGAGTTTCATATAATCAAATTATTACAGTGCGAGACGTAAAAAAAATATTGCCGTATCGAATTCGGTCAATTAACAGAAGTTTTAAGAGTAAATGCCAGCGGCTCGTTAAAATATACAACCTACCTATCATATCGCTTATTAAATCAGTCAGGAGCACAATGAGAGCTATAAACCAGTCGTGAGTGTGACACGTTCTCTTAAATTAAAGTATCGCACTGGATCATCGTAGAACCAATAAAATAGCCAGCAGTTTTTGCTGTACGTAATTAATTGATTTTCATTGGTCAGTGCTAATGGTTTTTTTTGTGTAGGTTTTATTGTTTTTGTTATTCGGCATCATAATGAGTACTGGATTTAATGGTTTATTAGTACAATCAACAAAATCCTACGTTTTAAAATTAGCCGCGTAAAAATTGATAAGCTTTGCTTGTGAATTATCAGTAAGGCGGGTTACATACATATATTTTTGATGTCGCTAGCCACATGCCCCCGTGCATTTTATAGTTCGTCCAAAAGACATCAACGCGCGTGTGCCTTTACGTAGCGGTGCATGCCATTAAACATAAATTTAATTAATCGCTTATGAACTAAATCTTATTTTATTCTTTATTTCTTTTAAAACATTTCAATGTTAAGCATAATTTTTATTATTTTTTCTTTAATAATTCTTCTGTTTGCAAGATAAAAATGTTGTTCTAACAATAACTAAATTATATTCATATTTTCAATTTACATAAAATGCATATCAATGGGTCGTAACTGAGAAACGTAATTTATGAGAGGCCGGACATCAATAGAATGGCATTCTTTTGTTTTTGATTATATGCGGGGGTTTCATACCGCCTTTAAATAATGGTTATTAGAGGTAATCCACTTTTAATCAAACGATGCGCATTTCAACTAAGTATGTACATATTTGCAATAATCGTAATGCAGTATGTTAAGAATTAAGAAAGTATTTTAAAATTATAGTTAATTTGTGCCCAGCATATGGCGATAGCCTCGCCACCCATTCCGTGATGGGTGGTGCTGGTATAACGTTACTGGCGACACGCGGAAGTGAACACAACTCCGCCTAACTCTTTAAGAAGGTACAGGTGAAATGTTACTTTTAAATTATAAAACTATTTTTACATTTCGATGGTATTTTTAGATTGTCAAAGATTATTTCATTTTATCAATACATGTAATAAAACTAGAACTGATGGCTGTCTGTACATGGTAAATATATTTAAAAATTCATAATGGGCTGCCTTTACGTACGCAAGAGACTCCAAAACAATGTTTTTTCATTTTGTCTGTATGTCTGTATGTTTGTTTATCTGTTTGTCTGTTTGTTTGTCTGTATGTCTGTATGTTTGTACACGCTAATCTCAGAAACAGCTTACCCGATTTGAATGCAGTTTTCAGGATTATATTTAGTGTTTTTTTTTCATTTAAATCCTTTAACAAATAAATAAATTATGTCAATTTATTTTTCAAAACTTACGAAATCTACGCGTACGAAGTCACGGGCATAGTTAGTTATTACATGAAGTTAGCTTAGCATCGTGTTACATTAAAATAGTATAGATAAATTGAGCTGCAATTATTGACGCTGTCGATGGGTGCGGGTCATCGCTCGGTTACAAGGATGCAGCTTTTTTGTAAATCCGAATTAGTGGAGGATAGAAGCGCGAGTGAGCGATGCGGTGCGGTCGGGCGAGCGCGGGGCATGCGTGCGAATGTGCCCGGACACCCGACACGCCACATCCCGGAAAGCTGCGGCCGGGGCCCCGCTCGTTCCCACACCCTAACCGACGTGTTTCACTGGGTCTGCTAGAGAGCTTTGATTCCATGAGCCATGCTGTAAACGCACCCACAAGACTTACTTATTTGGTTTTACAGCTACCGTCATTTTACCACCATTTCGACACTTACCGTCAAGTGGCGCTTCTGTCTGTATACCACGCTAAATATATAAAAAACAATACTCCATACTGGTATAGGTTCTCTTGTGTGTCTGTAGCAACTATATCCAACTTCGACTAAACATGTACACGTACGAATCATTGAACAAAAAAGGGTATGTTGACAAAAAAATTAATAACGTTTCCAGTCACATTAGTTTACATTCGATTTGTGCACAGAATGGGAGAAAAACTGTTTTAAGAGACAATTGTAATGTAACCAGTAATGTCTTAGTCCTTTATCTATGTTTAAATATACATATTTGTCTTTCCTTAAATAATTACATTAATCTTTCCGTGAATAAATGTATTTATCTTTTTTTAAATAAATACCTATAGATGGTCAGTGTTTCTGTTGATCCAATAACATTTCCAACCTATTTATTGATACTGCCGCATTGTGACAGATACATTATTCAGGGCGATAACTTATGAACAGCTGTAAACTACAGATTATGATAATCTGACATAAATGAATATATATTGCCTACATTAGATAACTGATGTTTTCTTAATAAATTTTAATAATTTCCTATACGGGTAAAAGATTCTAACGGAAAGGGGCATTTTGTTGTTTGTATAATGTTTGCGTATATCCTGTTTTAATTTCTCTAGGCGGTTTCCAATTGTTAAGTAAACATTTGTGGAAATTGATAAAGGTTGGCAGTAATTTAAGATTTATTAATCGATTTTTTGCGTGATTTCCTTTCACTTTTACGTGTATAAATATTGTAAGCATCAGTCACATGAATCATAGCCGATGTGGTTTGGCGTGCCCACGGCCACGGCCTGTCGGGTACCTGCACCCATACAGCATAAATCAGATATTTCCAATGTTGCCAGATCAACGATTAACGTATGACCATTGTTATTTGCATACCTATGTTAAACGACTTACAGATTTATCGAGATACGAGAAAAGTATGGAAGTCGAACGATTTAAATAAAAATATTATTTTGTAAGATTAATTAAATCAGATCAAAGGAATGAGGTGGCATTAAAGAGACAAAAAGGTAAAAAATGTCGTAAATTACGATAAGGCAAATAATAAATATAAATGCGGCGATCGTGGCGTGCCTTTTTGGTAATCTAAATAAAGCTCAAGTTTAAGAGCTTTCAAAACTTGTAATAAACGTGTCTTGTGAAATAATGTAGTCGATATATTGTTTCATTATTGTAAATTGAGCAAGTTCGTCGGCACCATTGATGGTTGCGTAACACATCCGTTCGCATAGAGAAACCTCGTAAATTTATATTTGTCTCAAGTTTTTGAGCATTCCCGTTCAAGGTCTCCAGTTTTGAGGTCATAAATTGACGGGCGGGAACAGTCGTGAATTTCGCTGAGTTGATGTATGATCCATTCAAGAGATTAAATGAATAGTGTCACGTGCGTGTATTTATCTGGCTGGCAGTATGGTCAGGCGCCGCCTAGCTCTCCCGGTGGTCCCCGCGGGGCGGGGTCAGCGTGGCCACTCGGAGCGCGCGCGCCCGCCGCCCCCGCCCCGCGCCGCACCCCGCTCCCGCACCCGCGCCTCTTATCGCCGCATCTTCAGCCTAACTTTACGTCACGCCACTGTGAAATCGTACTTTGACTGGCTTTAAGACATCCAATTAGTTTATGGCGAGTGTAAAGGTTAAGCATGCCAATAACATTAACATTCGGTTTGAATCCGCGAGCGGATTCTACATGAGTGCGCGTGCGCCGGTGACGAGTTTTGTCAATGATCCGTTAAGTGTACGAAAATGTAAAGCGGTTATTTACTTCTTTCACGTATTTACAAAAAAAAATGGATAATAATTTTCTGTATTATTTTGAACCTCGCCAAACATAAATGTTTAAATGAATACAAATATTTTCTATTAATGTAGTCATTCAGAAGAACTTATGAGCACAAGAATAATATTTGTACTTTAGTACTAGGTACATTATTAAACGTAAAGGCTATTTCTAGAAAGTGATAGAATTTCCAAAGACAATTTTTTTTTGAAACCATAGATTGTTCAAATTTTTTAATAAAGCGAAGGTGCCGCTCGGCAAAAAAATGTGATACATCTAGTCAACAATACAAACACACTAGGTATCCGCGTACAATGAGAGATTAACTTTGAACGAAATCTAATTTCTGCGGTTATTGTGTAATGCGATCTGTCGAGGACCTTTTCCGTCGCTTTGTGTTTGTATCGCCGAATTTATCGCTCGGTTACACACCAAATCAAATTTTAACGAGCTCGCGCAAACTTGGCATCGGCTCCACAGTATCTACCGCCACTGTAGCCGTGTAAGCGTGTAATTACAGCCGCCTCTACTATTGTGAGCCAAGTCACTCTAAGCGGCCGGCCAGTGTGAATATACCCCAAAGCAAATACTTGCACTTACCAATTTTTTCAACACACCAACCGTTTTGACTTATCTTGTTCATGCTATTTATTGGCACGCAAATATATACACTTTTTGCGAAACGAAGATTAACACAGGTACAGTTTAAGCGGGAACCGGATTTAAATAAATACTATTAGATAATAAACAAATAGAGTTTAGTCAGTTAGGCTTAGGTCGATCTTTCCCGTAGCTTTTTTACAAACAATGGCTTAAAAGATTTAGTAAAAGGGATTTAGTTTTTTTTCGAAGTTAAAAATTTGTTTAGGTTCACGATTAGAACTTTCTGAGAATTTAATTCGTGTGAAAGACGAATTTTTGTCGTTAACCTGGCATTCTGTTACAACGTATAAAAATACCTGTGTATAACAAAGAGGGCAGTTTAGCGGCGGACGCGGCGCACCGATAACCCCGACACTGGCAACAAGAAAACGTCTGCGATCCTCTTTTGTTTCGTATCTTATCCGATTTTAATTACGACCGTAGAGAAATCTCGTTATTCCTTAAAGGGATATGACTGCGTGTAGCTAATTTACTATCGTTCCTGGCACGACTTTATGTTCCTTCTATTATATGGCTATTTGTCTGTTTTAAAACAAATAGTTATATACGTTCATACCACAAAATGCTTATTTAAATTTAGTCATTTAGTGCATACTAGAAACAATAGAAAAACTAATGTATGTGTGTGTTATTTACAGAATCGTCTGTGGGCACTGGAGCCGGTTGCTTCCCCGCAGGTGCCACGGTCTACACGGAGAACGGTTCCCGCGATATCGCTTCTATTCAGATCGGCGATCAAGTCCTGGCTGCGGATGATACGGGAAAAATGATTTTCTCTGAGGTAAGCTAAATTTTCGCTTCGAAAATGTTTATCCGTGACGGGACGGAGAAAGACAACGTCCCCGGAACCCAGGGATACCACGGTGTCGTCAAAGGCGACATCCGAGGCGATAACTAGTAACGACATTACCTGACATGACCTGAATTTTACAAATGGGTATTTAGTATAGACAAGTTTTAATTCATGTCATTTGGAGAGGAGACCTGCGTCCAACGATGGAACAATAAAAGGGGTAATGATAATGATGATATTTAGTATACGCGACCAAGGCATAATTTTATATTTTTGTTTCTTTTAGGTCTTAACGTTTATCGACCGCAATCCCAACTCGACACGAAGTTTCGTCGAAATGACTGCGGAGAATGGCGTAACGATTACCACGACATCATCGCATCTCCTACTCCTAGCCGCTGCAGACGGCTGGCGGGAGTCCTTCGCTGCGAACGTCCAGGTCGGCGACGTGCTACTAACTAGAGGCCAGAACAGCGTGATGAGACCGTCCAGAGTGGTGAAAACTCGCGTCGTGTCGAAACGCGGGGTCTACGCGCCCTTGACCAAAGCGGGAACTATTATAGTTGACGATGCTCTGGCGTCGTGTTACGCGCTGGTGAACAGCCATTCTCTGGCGCACGCCGCGATGGCGCCTCTCCGCTGGATGGCCAGCTGGAGCAGCTCCAAAGAAACCCCTCGAGGCGTGCACTGGTACGCGAATGCGCTCTACAACGTCGGCGACTTCGTGCTGCCGTCGTCGTACCTGTACCGCTGACAGTGCTTGTGTGATGACGGTCGCTTCGGAAGCGACCTTGGACAGAACGCGCGCGGGACGTGCCTCTTGGACACTTGTAAATAAAACCTACACGCTGTAAATAGTATATCGTAAATATGCTGGTATTATACTTGTATATAGGCTTCGGTATATAATATTGTTCTCGATGTATATTAAACCAAGCTATCGACAATAAAGGTAAGCCTTTATAGGAAATATTTATTAAGTAGTTGTAGTGACAGTTTCGCAATCCTTGCATATTGTTTAGTTAACGTGGGTACGTATATGTAAATTGTGTCTTATTGTTATTCTGCATAATGCAGAAATACTTAAATGTATGCGCTTATTTTTTTAATTAGTTGTGTAAATAGATGTAATAACACTTCTTTAGTGAATCTAAATTATCTTTCCTCGTTAAATGTCGGTTGGTCTTGACACAAAACAGTATTCGACGTCCGTGGCCCGCGTGGAGAACTACACATTCCATGGCTCCTGTATTTTACATACTTACATACTATGAATGTTAAATGTAATGAAATTGTGATCTTGGTACCTAAAACAGTGCCTTAAGATTTTATTTATTATTATTATTATAGGCTAGTTATCTATTTAACAATTTGACAAAGGAAATACCTTATCTTTACATTGTACTAACTTATTTTCTTATGCATTTATCTTTGCCTTGATGTATGCTTAATCTTAAATATCTTATTTATATTTTCATACCTGTATCTTATACTAAGACTACCTTTATTTATTTTCGGCTCTTGAATAGTTGTATACTTAGTGCGTATTACGTAATGATTCTGATCTGAGGATTTGATGTATGTAGGTGTAAGCGAATATTTGTTTTAAACCGGTTTAAAAATTTAACATTTAACAGAAACTGAGCTTAACTTCTTGTGTTATTTAAAACAAATATATTAATTATTTTGTTAAGTAAATTTGAGTGAAGTAATGAAATTATTGGCAGCTTTCGTAGATATTGTGTTTATTCAGCGAACACTTTGTCTCGAGTGGTGTCAGTAAACGACACGATAACAACACACAACGAATGTCGTTATATACGGAAGTGTAGACTTCATTTACGATATTCACATTACAATATGAAGCTCGCTCGTGCTGCTATTTCACGTAAAAGTCGCCTCATTTTCAGACTGAGTATAGCTGTTATAAAAGTCAATGAGCTACTTGGTGAGTTTGAAAGCTCTTCCATAGATCGAATGAAAGATCTTGAACTGAAGTCTAGGTTCCTATAGATTGATTTTAGTACCATTCTTAATTGACTTCCTGGTGTTATGTTTAGAAATAGCTTTTACGTCTAAATTCCAATGTTCTATCTACTAACATAAAAAACAGTGAAATTTAAACTAATTTTAGCATAACAATTTTATAGTTTTTCAGTTCCCAATAAAATAGTATTATTTAGACTTTAATATAGTAACATTTTCTACTTATATTAATCAGAGAGCTTTAACTAATGCTTCGAAATGTTACACATACGCCTTTCTAATTGTCTTGTTTAAAGGCATGAGTAGGTTTGTGCTAATATGATAAAATGAAATGTAGGGTGCGTTTATAGATTACCAATATTTTGATTTATCGACATTTTAAAGAACTTCTGTAGACTAAAAATTATTTTGTCGTAAAGTTAAAATGTCGCCTTAAGAAGGCGGCTGGTAGTGGATGGATGAGAATTGCGGAGAATCGAGTATTGTGGCACACCTTGGGAAAGGCCTATGTCCAGCAGTGGAACGGAGAAGGCTGACATGATGATGATGATGAAGTTAAAATACATTCATAGTCGTCTCAATCATTCATACATTCGTTATTTAGGCTTTGTTTAAATTCTAGCCTTTTAATTTTACCTAATGAATATTTTATTTGCATATCTGTCTAATTTAATCATGATTGTTCTTGCCGCATTAAGACGAGTATATCTAAGATACTCAAAGAGCGAATAATTTCAGCTTGAACATGCTAAACAAATATATTGGCATAATCACTAACATTCATGGAATATATACAGTACACAATAAATTAGCAGTTTATTGCAAATAAATACTAAATGCCTCACTAAGTCGATATCACTGTACATATAAACGCACCTACTTTGAGTGTAGCTGAAATGACTTCCTACCGCGTAGTATTTGTAGCACGTCTAACAAATATTTGGCAAATACGACGACAACAAAGTGAACGTTCACTTGCGGTACCAGCGTAATTGTGCTTTTATATAATTTATTTATTGATGTTACACTTGTACTGATATAAAACTTAAATATCCAACAATTAAGTGTATTATTTCTCTTTCCGTTTGAGTTTCTCTCCAAAATCCGTGTTTGGTAAAGATAACAATACGTAATTGTATGATATATTGTAAGGATAATAATACGAAGTGATAACAATACGTAACGACAGTTTTGATGATTTTTCTACAAAAAGTTTGTTTGAATGTTAATATTACTTGATATTGGTCAGAGATACATACATAAAGAACCGCGTTTTTCCGAGTGAAGCATATTGTTATAATGACTTTATCAGGCACCTTCGTAGGCTACATTCGAATCCTTCTCTTACGTATGAGAATTCCAGGGAGTAAATCGACTAATTAATGAGGAGTGTAAGCATTGTATAATTTAACGTTGTTGGTCTAGTATAGGATTAACACCATGTCGAGTATATCTGTCGCTAAATATTACACTTAGATGATACACAAATGATACACCTATGTCAAAGGTAAAGGCCAGAAAATATTATAATAGTTATTACAAGTGAGTTTGTGTTGGCTGTGTCGATAAAAGAAATAAGATAGGATAACAAGATTTAACAAACTCTCATAAGTATTTATAAGTGACTGTTAACTAACCTGTTGACTGCCTCGTTGGTCGAGTGGTTGCAAACGCGACTGCCGATCGGGAGGACCTGGGTTTCAATCCCGGGGTGGAGTACTTTAGGGTTTTTCTAATCTAGTAGTGGCTCGGAGTCTGGATTTGTGCCCGGTGTATGGCAATAGGCTCACCATCTATTCCATGGGACTTAAACGTAACGTGGTGTAACGTGGGTGTGTACCACACTCCTCTGCCTACTCCTTCTGGGATTACAGGCGTGATGTTACGTACGTTTATTAACTAGACCCGTGCCTACCTACAGTGGCAAATTACTGCACTACAGACGCACATTAAAATCATGAACTACTATGTATATTGTTCCACTGTTTTACACGGGTATTTTTTAGAATGAGAACGGTTTAGAACCTTTGAACTGCAGAATTCCGAGGTGTAACTATAGGTTTTGTCATGATGCATATCTTCGCCGTTACCAACCAAGATTTGAAGCCTGGTACTTTGCATTTGGTAGCCGAATTTTAAACAAATAGTTACTAGGCTGGTGCTTCTAGACAAAATATCATAAATTAAAATGAACCCAGTTTTACGCTAAATTGAGCTTTAACTGCACGTGTGCCTCACTACCCTTAAGTATCAGCTCTCACCCCTCAAGTTTAAGTGTGTTTACTTTCCACACACTCTGAAGCCGAATGCTAACATTACTCAAGGCTTAGCGGCGACTAGATCCTCTAGACACGCTTTCTGGCCACTTTTGAAAACAATAGCTAATTGCGAAATGTACTAATCCTGATCCAATGACCAAAATGTAGAGATAGTAAATAAATAACATTAACAATGTTGATAGAGCAAGCATGTGATAAAAGTACCATTTTGACAACTTTCATAGAACATAACTATATCCATAGATTTTGAACAAAACGTTCCGATTGTAGTCTTCATGTTATCACAACATATTGTAAATATGTAGACGTATGTACATTTATACAGGCAGACACGATGCAGTGAGCTGATGAATGATACTGGAATTAATGGGAATTTACTGCTGGAGAAAGAAATGATGACATAGTGAAACATGATGACATAGTTCATCATACACGCACATCGACCTCGTAAGTGTCGATTTCTTATTGGAGTATTATCTAATTAGGAAAATTCTACTATGTTTATATACGCAATAAGTATATTTAGTGATTGTCCTTGTGTTCTGCGAAAGGAAATGAGTTACTTTTACACTAGTGACCACAAGCGCCGGCCACGGCCAAAGCAGAGTGTGTCCCTTTCACAGAACACCCCAATAACATATCAGTAATATATTATTACAATCGGTAAAGAGGCTATGTCACTTTTTATAAACAACCACGTATCTATACAATACTTTCATTTATTTATTCATATATTTACTTAAGGAAAACGGAGGACGGCCTCCCGCGAGATGGACGGATGACTTGGTCACAGTCGCGGGCACACGTTGGATGCAGACCGCCTCCAACCGGTCAGATTGGAGGTCGTTGGGGGAGGCCTATGTTCAGCAGTGGACGTC
>DWJK01000422.1:0-22594 GCA_018248815.1 Croniades pieria auraria
CGGCCTTAACCCTCTCAATATGAGAGGAGACCCATATTCCAACAGTGGAATGTTAATGGGTCGATTATTATTATTTTTATTATATTGACAGTCCTTGATACTGCTAAGATACCATCTACAAAGGAACACTTGGAGATGAGCCCTTCAATCATATGTTAGTTACACCTTCCTTTCCAATAACCAGTGTTACGTTTTGTTTTTTGGACGATTACTTTTTTTAAATTTTGATTTATTCAATGTAATGCCATTATTATTTTATATTTATGAAATGTAGCATTTATAAAAAAAATGTTTATTATGAACGCTCGTCTTTCATAGCCAATCGAAGTTTTATCTATTAATGTTACCAATTCCAATTACCAATTCCTTCTGCAACGCTAACGATAACACATTCAGAACTTGATTGTGGAAACACTGCAATATTTTGAAAGCTACTGTGTTTTCTGTCATTGTTAATCCAAGTGTCATTGCAATTTTACGAAATTTTTGGCATGTAACTTTGACACCAGTGTCTCCTTTTGCATTATTCGAAACTGGTGTAGGTACGCCATCGCTTGCCCAACGACCTTGACCCACAGACTAAGTGTGCCGAGGCTGTCTAAACGGGCATCGGCCGGCGAAAGTGAAAACTCGCGCGCAGCGGCCGACGGACGCAGGCGCCCCCACCATCGGCCAAAGCTTTCAACCTTTCGTTCGGAAACGGCGCACGGAACAGGTTTTGATGTTTTGCACTTGTCTCATTTGGTTACATACATCCGGGTAATCTAACTATGTCATGTATAAGCAATAGGAATTCGTTGTTGACATAATTGTTGAAGTTGTCACGAATGACTCTTCCATTCCCGTCTCTAAAAACTCATTTACTTTTATGAGTTCTTAAAGGTCACCGTTATGCAAATTCATCAAGTACTCCTTGACGCCGAGTATTTTTCTACTTTTAATCGCCAATGATTTGTTACGCACGCACTTTTGGTTATTCGACATGTTTTGAAATTCCGCCGATTTCTCTGCGTTCATATCGAACACGCAATCAAAGAATAACAGTTCGGTGCGTGCTGAGAACCCTCAGCAAGGTTCAAGTACACAGTTGCCACATCCGTACCTATTTCGATCCGTACTCGCGATGTTGTGTTCCGCTCTGACACGCCAGAAAACGAGAGAGCGCTGACACCTGAGACGAATGAAATCAATCCACGGTTGCACAATAAATAATAGTATTACGCATAGCACCAATATGAGTATGAGTCCAGATAAGACGCAGTTAATGTTCACGTGTCTAAACATATAGACATGCGGTACGGTAGACACTATTACTTTTATTTTTATATTCTTTCATTCAATAACATTTGTGACATTAACAATATGTGGCGAATCTCTTACTGTTTTATCTAATGATGTTTTATTTATCGTTTCGCAACGCGGTCCCAATTCGATAACAAGATAAAAATAAAGACCTGTAAAATCTACATCGTGAGCGTCTTCGTTTTTATTGGCAATTCAATAAACTCGTTCCACGCGTTGGTCTCTGTGATATTGTCCACTTTTGTGTACCTAGAGTTCTAGCATACTTGGATACTTGACATTTTATGAACGCGTGACTTTGCTGACGGCCTAAATGTCGCTATATTGTAAGGAAACAAAAGGGTTGTTTTTATAGGAGTTATTTGCAGGGATAGATTAATATTGTTTCCTGAGGAATCGGTCAAGACAATAGATTTTGCAAGAAAATCTAATGAATGAGTTGTTATAACATTGATCTCTAAATTATGAGATTTCTTAGTCACTAGTTATGAATAGAAACATGATATTTTGGTGCGTATGTGTTTTATCTGTCAAAAGTTACCAGTGTAGAATATCGAATAGGTGTTTAAGTCCTGGATAGTTGGATTAAAAAAATATCTTCAAATAATCCAAAAGAACAGTTTTGTATGATTTTAATGGAGTAAAACACATCTGATGGAAAACAGATTCGTGTTCTAATTAAAAATATATTTATACTCCGAAGAAAATTGACGTGTGTGTAACTAGGCACATAACTAGCTATAAGTTGCAAGAATTAAAGTTGTCTTCACAATTAGATCCGTTTGCATGTTCAGCCATGTATGCATCGAATAAACGGCAATGCTGATTCAGATGTAGTTTTCATTAATTGATAGGGTTTTCTTTCACGTGACCTTCAACTTTTAACGGCATCGGAGCACATAACTAGCGGTTTACGAGGTTTACAATATTAAAGTACATGAATCATAAATTAGGTTGAGTACGAATTATACATTACGAATTATATATTACGTAATAATTATAATACTGATTACATAATTAAAAAAATAATGTTTTTGTAACAAATTTTAACTAAATTTGAAATGTGCTTCTGTATAAATAATTATAACAAAAGAATTTAGGTAGGCAATATATGAAAATTTTTCGGTAAACGGGCACACAACACGCCATTGTTTATTCGCTACAGTAGAGAATATTGTGTTCCTCGTTTCGGCAAATATTCCACGTACCAAAATGATATATATACATGCAAAATACCACATTTTGTGTCAAATTAAGGCCAGTAACCGGACAAAAAGAAATTGGCTATGAAAACAAACGTGATTATAATAAAAATCAACGCGTGTTCACGGTTTTTATTCGTATTTCATTTTATTGTATTTTTATTTTATTGTATCTAACGTAATATTTATAATATATAAAGATAAATAATAAAGTATTACGTTATTAATTATAATTATTATATTATACTTAATTATAATCATTTAGCTCATACTTTGAACAGTAATAAGACTGATACATAACTTTAGAATTTTCTCTAATTGTTAGCTATTTAACTAACTATTCTGTTGTAGCTGTGATAATAATAGGATTATTAAACCTATCTATTTTAATAATCCTACTCTATTAAACACTATTGTGTTTAATTTTATAAAAATCATTTCATAAAATTAAACACAATAGTCACTTATAAGTTTGTTAATTTTAATAACTTAGATTATAATCTACTTATGCATCTGGCATTTTTTTAAATCCAAAGTTACGTAACATCACGCCTGTAATCCCCGAATGGGTAGGCAGAGGAGTGTGGTACACTCCCACGTTTCACCAGTTACGTTTACGTGCCATGGAATAGGTGGTGAGCCTATTGCCATACACCGGGCACAGATCCAGACTCTGGGTCACTACTATAAATTCTATATTAGAAAAATGTAATAGTACCCGAAGCGGGATTTGAACCCAGGACCATCCGATCGGCAGTTGCGCTTGCAACCACTCGACCAACGAGGCAGTCAATTCAAAGTTGTGATATTATTAAAGAGACGCACTCCATCTGGTATCAAAATCTTGCAACAGACATTTGTCAACATATCCAATCGTAATGAAAGATTCCATTATATTACGGAGCGGGTATGCACCTAATCACAAATAATTTAAAAGCTCAGTACAACCGACACACAGAAACTTCCGACCGCAGACAACACTGGAGCATTACATGCCAAGGTACGCTGATGCGTCGCTACCTTTATGTATTTAATTGTAACGCCTCACACATTACGATTCAGCTTCAGCAGCGCACTCTTCAAACCAGTATATAACGAGGTATATACTGTTATATACCAAGTATAATAGATTGCTCTAGGACAATCATTGACACTTGACTGTTATCGTAAATATGACTTTGTTAACACATATTGTGTTCGCCATAACATTATCAGCATATTATCTTCGCTATACGATAGCAGAATTTCTTTGCCAAGAGCAGTTTTCATCGCGCGATAACCGCTGATAAGGTGGGGTCGATGACTCGTCGTTCGTATTGGTAGTGCTAGTGCAGTTCCCGTGATTGATGTTGTTGTGTTCTATTGTGAGTCGGACCACTACTGGCATGTATACCTCGGCAGAAATAAATGTATGATTATATATATAATTATTTTATTAAGTGATTTCATCATCACCGTTATCGAGTGTGTGATTGTTCTACTGTTGGACACGGGTCTCCTATCGTCATGATAACGTTAAATGCTGCCTACTCCAGCACGTTGGCTAAGTGGAGTTTGCCAGACATCAGACACGTGCTTCGTGATATATTTACATTAGAACGCTTATGTATTTTTGTATATATGGAATTTTTTGGTGTATTTTAGCAGCTTGAGTGATGGTCATTTGTTCAGGATATGTCTGGTGGGTTACTATTGTCCACAATTTATTTGCTTCTAAATAACTGGTGACGTTCGTGTCTGAAGGTGAGAAACTCTAAAGATAGATAAAGAAAAAGATAAAGGATGGAAAAAAACAATCTGCTGCAGTTTGCTAATCAGTACATATATATATGTACTATGTATAAGATTTTATTTACGGTTTTCGAGCGATACCTTGATTACAAAGGCAACGTCAAAACAACGTCGGAAAGTTCTTTTTTTTTGGATGCACGAAGGAAAATAATATCACAAAATACAGCCACCCTAATAAACATACCGACGAAGGATTTTTGAGAATCACATTTTTAACCGATTGCACAATCGCTGTATAATTCGAAAACAATTCTAAACAGACACATTAAATATTGTAACTTCATTGATCCGCACGTTATCAGTGGACAATGGATATGTTACATTACTTTATTACCAAAGCCGTAGGCAGCGTGGATTATTGCGTTCGGATTGCTCAACATTTTGTAGGCAATGTTATTACAACATGTTGGAAAATTAAAAATAATCAACAAAATGTTATCATTAATGTCATCATGAACATTATCAGCCTATTTCCTTCCACCGCTGGACATAGGCCTCTCCAATAGCACGCCACTGAGCTCGATCTTCGACTCATAGCATCCAACTGCTGCCAGCCACTTTGCGTATATCGTCACTCTATCATTAATGTACATATATTGTATTAATATCTGCAAATGTTTGAAATGCAATTTGAACTTTTTTTTTAAATAATATCGGGTTCAAGAAACTATTAGGTACATGAAATATTATACGTTTAAGCGTTAAATAGCAGTTTTAAAGAAATCGCAAAGATTTTTTATATCGTACGCTGAGTTTCTGTGTTACTTGTAAAAACTACTTCGTACCTCAGTGTTTTAAACTGCGTAGATCAAATTGACAAATACAGTGATTGCTGATGAGTTTATCATTATAATAACAAGATGAGCACAAATTACGCAAAAAGAATGGTATAATCATTATAACGTTTGACTTTAAACTTTACGCAAAAAGAATGGTATAATCATTATAACGTTTGACTTTAAACTTTACGCAAAAAGAATGGTATAATCATTATGACGTTTGACTTAAAAGTTTATCTTCTATCAATATAAATCAGAATGACACGAAGAAAATAGTATGCACGTGAGTATAGACATTGGTTTTCAAAGTTTAGGACAGAACTAACGGTTTAATTCTGGAATATTCGAATATTTTCTTATTCGATAACGTTTTGCATGCAATTGAAAAATATTATATAATAGTTCGAATGGTCTATAGATTTCAATAGGTTGACGTCAATCTGCCAACCAGTTGTAAATTTATAACCAAACCTTATGCTAATGTATTATGCATCTGTGCCGACCCAAACTCGATTTAAGCGAGGGCGAGGACATGATTTAAAAGATAAACGTAAAACATCACACCTGTATTTCCCTGGAAGGGTAGACAGGGGGATAGTACTTCCACTTTTCACCAATTATGTTATGCGTCCCATGTAAATACGTGGTGAGCCTATTGCCCTGCACCGTGCGATAGAGATAATCGATATACTCGTATTTTATGAACGATACAGAATCTTCACGGGGTTTCATAAAATCAATTTTAGTCACTTATAGGTATATAATCGGTTTGTTCTTTTGTCAACAGGTAGAAAAACATGCACGAACAGGACGGCGACGGCGAGCCGGCGCACCACGCGCGCCGGCCCATGAACGCTTTCCTGATATTCTGCAAGCGTCACCGCAGCGTCGTCCGCGACAAATATCCGAATCTTGAGAACAGGTAACAATTTTTTAATCACATTTCATTTAATAATAATAATGTCGAGAAAACTCTTACTGGGCAGGACATGCCGTATGGATTCCAGGCAGTTGATAAACATTCACTTTAGGAAGGCAATGGTTCTTCCCGTCGTTTGCAACACCGAAAATGTCTCTGATACCTGTGGATGGCTTGTATCTTAATAACAACGTACACTATCCTTGTAGATATCCTGTGACCTTTTACTCGTTTTGTATTATTATTTACCAGATCTCTTGCTGCGTACAGAAAAGCATCAGGCGTATCATTTTCAAGAACGGCCAAATGTATTGTGTTGCGAGCCGTTATTGTTTCACTTTTGTAAAGGGTGTCGTCTAATACTGGCACGTTCTCTTATCTTCGTTCGTTGATAAAACGGAACGTGATAGCAGAAGCTTTCTATTCATAAGATGATTTGAAACATACGCATCTGAATAGCATAATATAAGTATATGGGGGGGGGTTTTCTAATATATTAATAGAGCTTTAAAAACTGCTCACTCATGTTGATATATTGTTTATATATGCTGTTTATCCTGTGTAATGTTTTATCCAATCTTAACTTTAAATGACTTGCATTTCTCAGTACAAGAGTTATTTTCTACTGGTCATTTTGACTATGTTGATACAATATGCATGTAGGTCCAAACAGATGATACATTCATATGTTTTTACATTTTATTTGATTGCAGATCCATAACTAAAATTCTCGGCGAGTGGTGGGCAAACTTGGAAAAAGAAGAGAAAGCTTGCTACACTGGTCTTGCCAAACAGGTAATACAATTTGCATTTTTCGAAGTGGTGACTATAAATAATCCTTAACTTACCTAATTTTTTTTTCTATTTTTAGTACAAAGACGCATTCTTCAGCGCTAATCCTGACTTCAAATGGTACAAGTTGCCCGCCCCGCCTCTCCGCACTCTCTCTTCGAGGCCTCGAGAACCTGCTGACAAACATAGCGAGTCCCCCACCAACGAATACCATGACTCCGAATTAGAAAAAACCAACAACAATTCCACAAAAGTAGACTTCAACAAAAAACCACATGACCATGATTTCGAGAACGATGGCAAACCGCTGTCCATGTTTACACCGGGAAAATTGGCAGACGAAGCTCAAATGGGAGGCCTGAGCAGCCTTCTAGCTACCAAGACTGAAATACAAACTCCAAATCCATATTACTCACCCCCTTCTTATAAGTTTAACCCGATCTCAACTGAAATCAAATACAGATCTCATAAATTAGAGCAGATGAAAGGCTCTGGTCAAGAAAGTATACTTGAACTGCAGAATGCTCTAAATGAAACCTCGAAGATATTTGAAGAGGACTTCGATGAGAAGGATCAAATGTACCGCTACGGTGTGCCAAACGACCAGTTTACAAACCAAGATGTGATAGATCAAATAGTCGATAAGAGATACTCTAGAGACGAGGATGGATACCAGAGGAATTGGTCGGACGATGAGAGAAATTCGAGATCGGGGAGGTCGTGCAAAGGGAAGAGATACCAGGAGTTCATGGCTGTTGGGGGACTGATAGTAAATAAGAGGCAGAGAAGAGATTATCCCGACAGAATGCCAGACGAGAGCTACAGCGCTTCCTGTAGCTGGGATCATGGTAGTTCTCGTGAAGAAACAATAGTTACTGACGAATCAAAACAGAGCTTTAACGACACCGTTAAAATCGAGATAAAATCCGAACCACTCGACGCGTTCGAACCAGACAATAATACAAACAAAACATTCAAGGCTGCCGACTTTGATTTAGACGCTAAAATCAAAGCGTTGCCCTCACTCAGTCTAGAAAAGTTTCAGCAGAAGAAACGCGAGAACAAGCGAAAAAAGAAAACTATAAACCTGAAACCTAAAGCGTTAGAGACCCCGCAAATTGTGAATTCCGTACCGCGGTCTATTCTGGACGACAGACATGAAATGACTGAGAACTGGCGGGAGACTGTGATTGGGAGTCAAAAGCGGAAACCCAGGAAAATAAGCATAACGAGACTGGAGATTAATAGCCTGGTTTCCAGCATGGAAATGAACGGCGGGCATAAGATCAGCCCTGAAATTAAAATCGCAACTGAAGCGCCCTGCACCGTTGTCCACAACATGGAGATCTGCAACCCGACTCCCCACGGCAACGTCGATCTTCTCGCACTGACCACCCTGGCCGAGGTGGCAGCGAACACCTCCAAGATCGGCGACACCACGGACAACTTCACCGCCAAAGCGAGTGAGGACTACGCTTCCAAGGTATAAGATACCTACACAACTAGCCTTAAACAAAAAATTCCAAATATTATTTACATTGTAATCAGATAATATTTATATAGATCTACTTTACATTGTACGCATAAAGAATAATGTTGTTTGTATACTTTTAAATGTAGTTTTTATAACGTAGTGATAGATGTTATTTATATCGGTATAGAGAACTGTATGTATACTTAAAAATTCGTTTCGAGGTATAGGCTGCTCATTGTGAATTCGCTTCTAGATGTAAACCCGGGAGAGAGGAGAGAGCGAGATAGTTAGTGTAATAAATATCACAGTGTTAAATCAAGGCATAATGTTTTAATGTACCTTTAAAATTACAAATGAATGTCTCCCAATAAACAAAAATAGGGAAAGCAGGATGTTATTTTTAACTAATTCCTGTAAAGGGAATTGGTCGGTATAGATTCATCGTGTGTTTAAGTCATACATCACAATTTAATTTAAAAAATGCCAAAAATAAGTCATATATAATTATAAAAAAATATAAAACCTCATTATATATAAAGCTAGGTTACTGGAAATCGCCTTAATACTAGACTTAATATCAAATGTAACACACCATGTGCATAGACTGCATCGCATTTTTAAGGTGATTCATTTTTTGTGTTTAGCGTTGCAAATGTGCAATATAATTATATTATATATATTCATAATATATATGTATATGGTATTTTGTATATTGGCAATTTATGACACTGTGTGGTTTTCTAGGTCAAATAAAATTTTGCAAATGTCCTTAGCGGAGTAAAAAAAGTAATTTTGTGTCCAAAACACACCTATACGTGTGCTAGCACTGACCAAATCTTTGGCATAGACGTTCGAAAATTAGAATTTTAAATTTCGTCCTTATATGAAATTTGTAAAGATAAAAAAACGAAATATAAATTTATATTGCGTCATGATATTATTTGCGAGTTAAAAATTAAAGTTTTATCCGCAACGAGAATCCAAACGTATATTGAATGCGAGTGTGACTCGCTGTAGTAGTACTGTGTGATAAATGATATATATATAACAAAAATGTAGTTTAAAAACCATTGTTTTTCGTTTAATTTATATTTTTATTCAGTCTATCATTCTACTTGTTATTATGTGTCAAAGTAACTTAAAGGTATATATATTCATATAAAGAAATCATAAATATTTGTCGTTTAGATATGAAAGTAATATTGTCCCAATTAGGTACCTGAAAATTATCGAAAAAAAATTTTCATGAGTTATCATTTTCATTCTTTTATTTAAGCAATTTTTAACAGTTAAGAGTTACTTTCACGCACTTATTCGTCGTTTAGTTGTTAATTTTTGTGGAACAGTGTTTCTCAAATTTTGTTCGTGTTTTATTATTTTTAATTACTTTTTTTTTGTAAACAAATGTTTTTAGACGGGCTTCTGTGATTTTATTCTATCTCTTATTGTTTACGTTTGTTGAAGTAAACCATGAATCGAAGGTGCAAGATTTACGATTTAAAAAAACTTAGATGGTCTAGTCTAGAATAGTATTTTTATTAAAATAATCAATTACTAAATTGGAAAAGTGCACTTATGTATATTATTTAACGTTACAAATCAAATGACACGCGCCATATTGTGACATTCTCATCCAAAGACCAAATGTATTTAGTATATAGAAGCTAGGAAATAGATCGTATATTCTATGTAATATATAAGTGATATATATACAACTATATATCTATATATTTTATTAACTGGTGTAAAAATTTATAATGGCATTCCAGAATGTCGGAATTATGGATTATGTGTTATATTTAAAGTAATGTGTAGATTTTTGCATTTTTTTGTTTTTTATGAAGTTTTCCATTGCGATGGAGCTCTTAAATTTAGTTGTTGATTTTGTGCAAAGTTTTATCAATTGTTACGTTAGCCGAAGCGGTGGGTCAAATGGTTCCTCGATGAGATTTCGATAGTTGCAAACAGTTAACGTTGGATATATATATATATATATATATATATATATATATATATATGAAGAAACATAGATTATTTACCGATCATCTTACTGTAACATAATTATTTTGCCTTGTTATATAAGCTGCATTAATCTATTTTGGAAATTAGTGATAAGATAAATTTTAACATGGGGCCAGTATGCGCAGATGGATTATAGGATTTCAGGATAAATGAAGAATATATCGTGCGTATACTATCAATACAAACGTACTTTGTGTGTATCAAAATTTATGGTGAGCTTATATATATATTTACATGTATATATTTATAAAAAAAAAAAATATATCTCAGTAAACCTGTAGAGTGCGGTTTTCTATAAATAATGGTGCTGGCAGATCTGTATTAAGTTACTCTAAGTGACGTCGGCCATTGCATCGAATGCAACTGTGCAATGGCGGATCGTCGGAAGTGATAGTCAAGTTATCGTATCAATATTTTAGGTATTCGCATGTAATTTTGTGCTGTAAACATTAAAAGTAAGTGTTATGTAAAATTTTATCGGTTTGTTTTATTCTAAAATTGTTTACATTAGTGTTACAGCACGTAATAATAATAATAATAGCAGTGTTACATATTTACTTAGTTCTGCAAACAAAATGATTGGTTTTAAAATGTTTTACAAAAGCCTAAACATAATTATGTTTTTTTTATACAACGAATAGTTTTTTTAATATTTAAAATAGATGAATTCATGAAGAGATTGTGTATTACATTGTTTGCAGAACTGTGACGTTTTTTTATATATATGGCGTAACGCAGTTATATTGGTTTGAGAAACACTGGTCTTGTCGTTAATTAGGGCATAATAAGTCTGCACCCAAAGCGTTTAGTTGGCTCCAAAGTATTTGTTGAATGTTTTGTTGTATCAGCGCGGTTGATCTATTATCCTTTTATTGTAGAAATAAAGTTTATTCATATTAACGATTTTGTTGTTTTATTGTTATCTTTATAAAACATTGAGACTTCATAAGAAAACGTGTGCTGCCTATCCTTAGACCTGTGGGTTTCATGTTATTATAAAGACGACTAAAGTGGCAGCTGAGTTGTTTGCGTTGAAGATTGACGTGAGTCGAGGTTGTTTAAATTTACTTCGATCTGCTTTTATTCAGGCTGTAAATTAAAATTAATATACATACGTCATCATGATCCTAGGTATCTTAAAATAAATGCTAAAAACACAATTACATATCAGTGTACCTAATTTGTCAAAAACAGTTTTTTTTTGTACAAAAAATTCTAATTTGAAGAGGGTCAGTACAAAAAAGCCTATTACAATCGATTTTGATAAAAATAGAAGTGTATAGTAGTAGATATGATTGAACCGATAATGCCTGTAACAAATGATTTTAATAAAAATAGAAGAAACTAAAGTAGTATGTTTGAACCGATAACGCCTATAACAAACGATTTTAATAAAAATAGAAGAATGTAAAGTTGTATGTTTGAACCGTAGTCAGTTGAAAAATCCTCAGTCTGCTTTCACGGATGCATTTTTTTTAAATTACATTATGAAAATATTTTAATTGTTCAAAAAATTTTATGGACGCCATATTATGTAATAAAATGCATCAGACGTTGAAGTGTTTTACGAGCTCTGTTGCCCGTAAAATATCAATAGTTTTATAATCTTTCGTCAAATCTCTTTTGTCCAGTTTCAATATGATTAATATTTGTTATTACCATCGTCGTCATCAGTGTCTAATAATAGTATTGTAGTGATAAGAGTATATAGGTATGTTCAATTGCTAGATATTGTTCTTAATAATGGAACATGTAAAACTTTACTCATTGGGAAATATATAGTTTTTAATTGTAAGGGGAATTACCAAGTAAAAACTAATTTTATGAGTTGAACAAGTAACATAGCGAAGAAAATTACTGAATATATTGTGCAGTCTGGGCATGATACAGTAAGTTTTAAATTAAGTAAAATAAAGAAAATTCTTCATGTATACGCACACATAGCGCTTATAGCATAATCTGCTTTTTACATAGTATATTGCCTTCAAGATCATAATTCATAGTTCTGTCATAACATATCGCTACAATGTAATGTTATTTGATATCAGATATTACGAAAATGTAAAGTAAATTGAGCGCCAAGTTATATTAAGTGTCCATTATATGGATGTATCACGTTATTTTATACTGGCACACAATGGTGAAGGAAAATTTATGAAATGTCGTTGTTTGACGTTTTGGAAATTTGACGTTGAACATTGACACCTGTTATTGGTGCAAGAAGCTAGCAGTACTGTTTAAATTTTACTTCGCCGCTAATTTAAAATCTATAGGTTTTTATGTTATTATTCACATTCAAAAACCATTAAAAGATTACGAGAGAACGTTGAAAATACATAGCTTCAAATCTGGATGAAGAAATAATGATCGCCGCATCGGAACCTTTGGTAAATAAAATACAATTACAACTATTGTATTTCACCAAATTAAAGTCATATTCATGATAATTCCAAAGCAAAACAATTGTAAATATAAAGAATCTTAATTATTTTTCTATTCATAGCTTAGATATATTTATTGTTCAATATAAATGATTATGGTTTTTTTATATTTATAGTGATAGATTTCGCTTGAAAAATTTTTTTTCAAATGGTTATTTATGAAGAACGTACCAAAGCCGAGACAACCTTTAAATTAAGGTACAATAAAATAGAAGCGAACACTACCAATAAACATCATACATTTAACTAGCTTAAATATGTTGTTAATATTTCTTTCTTATTTTCATTTGAAATCTACTACTAAACAATCATAATTACACTGTCAATTCTTCAGGTTAATTCAAGTAATATTAAGAAATTAATATTGAAAAAATATATGATCATGTGTAATATAAGGAAAAGAAAGTTGTTGTGTAACTGGTTATTTTGAAATAAACACTGCTCTGTCAAATAAGGACATTTCTTTTAATTTTTTATCCTGAAAATGATAAAGATGGCATGTTACAGTAAAATCTAATTGATAAAGGAAAAGGTTCACTTAGTCTCATTGCTAAATTTTATATAAACCTTTAGTTTAATTTACAATACAATACAAACACTTTATTGTATACCAAATAAAATACAAAGTACAGGATATCAGATTTCCGTAAAAAGAAAAGGCGGTGTTATCGCTAAACGAGCGATCTCTTCCAGACAACCTTTACTAGAAGAAGCTTAATTATAAAATGAAAAGAAAAGAAAGTGGGCAGGGCATACAACATTGTAATTTAACAAATCCACAAAAACATATTACAGAATGTGGCCATGTAGCAAAAAACGAGCTTAGTGACGAATTACTGAGACAAATAAAAATCTTTAACTTGTCTTTTGAAAGCACTCAGAGACTCAGCCTGTCTGATTGATAAGGGGAGAGAGTTCCATAACGAGACGGCATAAACAGCATCAACATTATCAGCGTAGCTAATATCTGATTCATTCATGTATAAACTTCTATAGGTAACTTTGCTCATGTTCTTAGGATTAGCTTCCGTGCTATGGTTCAGCTAATCGCATCGCAGACAGACAAAATGATTTTTTTGTCCTCAAATCGCTGCACTCCCACGGTGCCACAAGTCCTTTAATGACTACAAATTTTCTTGTCCAGTTGTAAATCAGGCCTCCCTGCATCAGATCAAGGTATTTTTTTTAAATTAATGTCGTTTTGGACACCTTTTGTTAAATAACAATCAGAGGTTATAGACTGCCTTTGCGATGCCAATTTGCGGTAGTCATTCTCTTATAGTTTCCAAGAGTACGGTCTCTTTATTGAAAATTTAATTAATTGGATTTTTTAAACAATTGAACAGCTTAACAAATAACGTAACATCACGCTTGTAGTCCCCGAAGATGTGGGCAGAGGAGAGTCTCACTCCCACGTTTCACCAGTTACGTTTAAGTCCCATGGAATAGATGGTGAGACTATTCCCATACACTGAGCACAAAGCCAGACTCCGAGTCAGTACTACAAATTCTAAATTAGAAAAATCCAACA
The DNA here is from genome assembly GCA_018248815.1 of Croniades pieria auraria. Lineage (NCBI taxonomy): Eukaryota > Metazoa > Arthropoda > Insecta > Lepidoptera > Hesperiidae > Croniades > Croniades pieria. The sequence goes on from DWJK01000422.1 coordinate 14,254, forward strand.
ATACCCGACCCAGGTTTTGAACTAGGACCTCCCAATTTACAACTAGATTACAACCAATTGTCCTACGACAAATCTAGATTACAACCAATTGTCCTACGAGGTAGTTCCTAAGTTGAAACATGTGGTAATTTAAAAAGACGCAATAAATAAACAATCGCTCAATGTCTTTTACCTAGTTTGTAGATACACAGCAGTTCCCAAAAATACGTCATAACTTTCGGTCAAAGAAAAAAGTCTACAGCATTAAAAATCCACTTCGATACCACATTTTCGAATAAACCTGACAGATAATTCGTACAGAGATCATCGCAAATTGTATGTGAATTTCTGAAGAGATTACGTACTGCATCGTACGATGACTATAAAAATCCTTCAAACATGATATAAAGAACAATATTGGATACACGACTTTAGAAATTGAAGAAAAAAAAATAATAAATAAAAAAAAAAATTTAAATGAAGTAAAATAAATTAAAAGGAAAACTCTGTGTATATGTAACGATGAAATTTACACTATTCTTACATATGTACACCGTATAAGTTATAAGTATAAAACATATATAGATAAATATATTATACATACACACATACATACATTATATAAGTACTATTATTGCATCTTACACTCTTTCCACAAGCACTGATACAAACGAACGTTCAACACGCACACATCCACGCGCTCACACACACGCACACACACACGCACACACGCACGCACACACGCACGCACGCATGCACGCACGCACACAAACACATAATACGTACATACATACTATAAACGTAGCGACGATAATTGTGACAAGTATAACATATATAATGTAAATACGTTATTGACTTTCAGTGTAACTAAAAAGAAATATCTGTATTTGTGTAAGAGCTGTGGATTTTTTTTTAAATAAATAAAATAAAATAAAAAATAAAATAAAATAAAAATTACATGTGATTCTTTATACTTTATTGACAGACAACAATAGAAGTCATTTCTACAGCACAAATATTTCATGTAAACCTAATCGAGGTCAAGATTTCCGCCACCCACTGCTTTTTGGCCTGGGTTTCTAATCCGGGGAAGGATCTCTGACTTTGTAAGTTTTAGTGTAAAACCAATTACAGTTACCAATTAGTTGCCAAAAGTAGAATTATAAACAGGAAAAAAAACATCAAAAATGTTTTGACTAAAAACATAACATTTACAATATTTAAATTATTCGCAAAACTAGAATTTAAAATGTAATTTTGTCGGCGGTAGCGAGTAACATTTCGTTATTTAAATTCAATTTATGTAGCTCGGTTTCATTTGTCCGCAGTTCGTCAGCGAGCGAGCTCATCTCGAGGCGAGGGGTGTTCTCGCGCAGGCAGTATGGCTCCGTTGAACAGGTAAGACTATTTTATGTAACTGCAGATTTAATTCTAACTGATATATAAGTTAAATAGTTCAATTTGACAGCGCAAAAATCAGCATTACAGAAACCAATTCGACTACAGAACCCTAATATTATATGCTTATGTCATTAATGACATGTTCGGAAACTGAAATTAGTAATAAATCACGTACATAAATTGTGCTCCGATATAAGCACATATTGTCAATACATCGTCATATTATCACGTTATCGTCGAAACACTATTTTTCACGTTTTAAAATACGCACATACAAAAATCATACACTGACTAAAGATAATAGTGCTTTACAACGCAATTAAATAATTAAACAAAACATTAAAAATATAATGTAGTCGTAATTTACTAGGACTAGACAGTACGAATACATTAGAATCACCAAATGCTCGCCTTACCCAATGAAGTAAGGTACCGCTCGCGAAACCATTTGCGGCAGCCCACCCCTTTATTATAGGCGAGTTGAGACTGAACTTATACCCAAATCGTCTCATTTAGACCACCTCATACCATCTTCACGTAAATATAGCATTTGTTCTTAATGCTACTAAATTATTCTTATAAATAATGGAATGCCTCCTTCTCATTTAAATACCTCTTTACTTAACAACTTTCTCTTTAAAATCGTCGTTTCTATATTCCAAGAACCAATATTGAAGTTTGTCCATCTGATTTCCATATGCCGATAATTCAAAACTTAGTATTGATGTCGCTTAAAGGAACCCAATTAGAAAAATCCTCAATCCCTATTATATGTGCTATTTATAATTTTTAAAATGCTAAGTGTGTACTGAAAATCTAAAAATTAGGAATAGTTTTGGAACGGAAACAGGAATTTTAAATAGAATCGCAAATACATTCCATATAAACATAACAGCAACACGCAAGTAACCATGTGTTTCGATTTTCATAAAAGAAACCTATCAATAATTTGCTCTTATTTAAAACAAATTTCATTAAACATTCTAATTTCTTCAACAGACGTTTATACAAAATATCATGTCCGTTGTTTTTACGGTTAAAAGACCATACATTTTTATTCCGATAGCCCCATAAACTTCCATAGAAGCTGATGTTGGAAAACAAATCATCCCTAATTATCTCTAAATCAAACAGATATCTACTACATCGTGCACTACTTGTTCATTTACGTAAATCTGGAATTTTTAAAAATATAACTATTTATTTACGGACTAATGTACAACTTTGTACAAGTGTGTGTGCGTGTGTGTGCGCGCGCGCGTGTGTGTGCGTGTGTGTGTGTGTGTGTGTGTGCGTGTGTGTGTGTGCGCGTGAGTGAGTGCGCGTGTGCGTGCGTTCGCGTGTTCGTGTGTGCGCGTGTTCGTGTGTGCGCGTGTTCGTGTGTGCATGTATGCTGTGTATCTTGCGCGTTTGTGTGCAGTGTGCGTCCAGAGTGGAGACAGTGAAAGCATATGGAATCTGCGCCACACAAAATAAAACTCAATATGTTTGAACATGTTCGGAGTGAGAGCAGACATATCTTCGCAGCGAATTATGCTACCGAATCGGTTCATCTATGCGCATATTTTAACTTCAACTGGCCAATAGTGAACATATAAATTCAGACTGGCAGTAAAAGCGTCTTATTGGGCTATCTAAGCACTCTGAATATAAACATATACAAAACATTTTTACGCAAAACGTGGAATGAAATTAAACAAAAGTTTAAAGTGATAATGGCATATTTATTTTGATATTACGGTCAAATTTTCAGGAGAAAAGTTCACGACAGTGATGCATGTGTTTCTACTTTGTACAGTGGAAGCAAGTTAATTAAAGCACCTGAAAAACACTAAGGCAGTACTTTTATACGCTCCGATCGTCACAATCAGCCGTCGCTGAAGAGTGAGCCTTGTGACGCCTGTTCGCAAAATCCATTCAGCATTGATATTTTGTCAGCAAAATAAACATTACCCCATATTCAGTACCGAAAACTACTTTATGCAAATAAATACAAAAATCTGTGCAATTTCAAACACTAACAAATATCCGTAGCGGAATTAATTAAATTTATGTTGAGAGTACGACTTGTCAGCTCTTTAATTAAGCGACTTTTCGTGAAGTAAAGTTTTTAAATTTTCCTACAATATTAATTAATGTTTCACTTTGTGCCAATGTTTGTATCTAGGGCAATATCGCGCCTGTAAGCCCCGAAAGGGTAGGCAGTGGAGTGTAGTACTCTCCCACGTTTCACCGGTGACGTTTAAATCCCATGCAATAGGTGGTGAACCTTTTGCTTTACACCGGGCACAGATCCAGACTCCGAGTCACTACTAGAAATTCTAAATTAGAAAAATCCAATAGTAACCGACCCGGAATTTAAACCCAGGACCTCCCGATAGGCAATCGCGCCTGTAACCACTCGACCAACGAGGCGGTCAATACTATCGTAACAATAAAAGTTCGTCCAAGTGTAACTCCAGTACATTAAACAATTGAGTATATTTGAATAAAATATATATTATAACACATTTATTATAAAGGTACATAGATCAATTTACTAACATCTTTCATATAGTAATTGTTCATTGAAAAACAGATTGACAAATTTAAGCAAATACGCTGATATTTCTTACAATAAAACTAAAAGTTTGGTTGTCACATTGTATACTAATAAGATTATTTTATTAGTGATATCGGATGGAAATTTGAAGAACTCCAAACATTACGCAAATGTTAGTGAAACATTATATTGTTTTTCAAAGATTGCCAGAATTATTCGCGTCTGGCATATTAATATTTAATTTTTGCCCGAAAGCACACCAAAGTACAGATTAATTCTGGAAATTCCTATAACAATAAAGCTTTGTTACCAAGTAACATTGAACAGGCACAATATTTTACAGCTTTCAGTTAAATAAAATCAAATGAGATCAGTCAATGGTGGTGACAGTCGCAGAAGTTGGCGATTACCTTGACGCATGACCTCCATGTTAAAATTAGCATCTGCAATTTAACATTTTTTATACGTTAAAGTGTATGATATTATTTACTGTTATCGTCGCTAGATGGCGTACTGGTTTGAAGACAAATATCCCATGACGTAAATTGGCTTATCCCGTATTAGTTTTATTGTCGTCTTCGCTAGATGGCGTTGTCTGCGGAAAAGCATCACGTGACGTATGTCAGTGTATCCGATTTGGCGCTTTTATCGCCATGACAACGACATTCTCTTACTGTTCTCTGCTGAGTACAGACGCTTACCAATTAATTTAATAGCGGTTAAGTTATTCTTATAATCATAATAATTTTCTAGTGGACATTAAAGTTTGTAAAGCAAAAATATTTACATTTACTATTTTTTTTTACTAATAATGTAATTTGTAGTGTATAAAAAATTTCAATAAATAGCTACATAACAAATAATATCGTTATGCTAGTCCCATCAAGAGGCAGGTAGACAGTACCGAGTTCCAAATGTATGTATATCTACCCCTACAAATCTGACGTGTTTCTTCTATATACACACATACATATATACTGTTCATAGACGCCCGCGAATCCGGAAAATTTATTAGTCCCCCATAAACCAATATCGAACCTACTTTGTTAAGATGCCTGACATATATTAACGATAATAATATTCATAATTAAGTCATATAAGAACAAGAGGTGTCCTACGCAGAGCGTTTTTATAATAATTAAGTAAGAATGAGTAGACTCAGCTAAATCGATCGCTAAAAAATGCCTTCATAAATTTTTGCAGTCATCGTGATCTTTTAAAATAGCAGCTTCATCAATAGCAAAACCAATGAATACTAGTTTAGACTTGTGCGGCCTTTGAAGTTATGTACATTTTTAACGAATCGCTTTTTAAACAGTCAAACCAAAGGAGGTATCAGCATAACTGCATGTCATCATTACCCGTCAAATAAAAAACGGTAATTCCTCAACAAATTCTTCTTGGAAACTCTGTTGGTGCAAGTGTGTTGCCGCTATGAACTATTTCTATTTTTATTAGTCTGAAGAGTACGTCAGCAAGACCCGCGGTTGAGCATGCCTCAAAGTATTCTAAGCCATCAAGGACAATTTTGACTACCCTCAAATACATTTTCAGTCCCATAGTAAATCCGGCGAAAATTTTTACGGGTCCTGTAACTCACGTTCGTATTTAGTTTATTCGCAAGCCAATATGTCGTCTTTTCAATAAATTGTGCACTTAGCAGGCAGTGTAAAACCGCAAAGTAACTTACAGATGTCGCTGTCGCTGGCTGCGGCTTGAGTAGTACACGACTCGGGGTGAACTTAATTAAGACTATTTTAGTTAAAGGTACATGAAGAAAACTGCATGAACCTTATTAATATAAGTTATGAAAAAAAATATAGTTTCTTTAACAGGGCTTCTTCTTTTATTTAAACAAATTCCATAATTTAGTTTTACCTATGGTTTCAACATTATACATTTTATTATCACGTTTAATTAGTGTAGGTAAATACCTATCTAATTTAAAATAAAATAAATATATCATCAGCACCTATTCCGCTGTTTGATAGGCTCTCCTCACAGAATGAGATCCTTTAAGAATAATCTGTCATGCTAACTCACTTTACAGAATGTTATACTCACTTTATAGAATGTTCTAGTAAAATCGAAAGCGTTTGGATTTCCCTCGCAATTATATCGGGTGACAGTTAATATTTAAAACGAAAATGATTTCTTAAAATGGAAGGTACGCGCCAACTATTTTAATGTTGAATCTCGAGGTGGAATTAAATCTAAAGTGCTACAATATTGCAACTGTATGCTGTAGGCATGGCATTTTTTCCTGATCGATTGCAATACTTTTTAGTTTCTCCTGTCTGTGCTTCATCATCATCATCGACCAATTAACATTCCACTGTTGGAATACGGGTCTCCTCTCATATTGAGAGGGTTAGGGCCGTAGTCCGCCACGCTGGCCAAGTGCGGGTTGGCAGACTTCACACACCTTAGAAAATTTTTTTTTTTTTTTTATAAATTCTAAGGTGTGCAGGTTTCCTTTCTGTGCTTACACCTGGCAAATTTTAATTGGTATTAATAAAAAAACGTGCTAATAAATACATTAAATACACTTTTAAAAATAAATTTCGATTGGACTCTTTATAGCATAATGAAACCACGTAAAAATACTTTTATCGTTTAGATTTTGTCTTTGCATCACTTGTATTGAACACTGCAAAGCATGATTAATATCAAACATAGATTCATTTTTATTTCATTTGCTCATAATTATTATGATTTCTAATCATAAATACAAATATTCGCATAACTTTTCCCAACTTAGTTCCTAGACTGCATAACTAATTTCAGCGAATTCAAACGGGAATCTAATTTGAGGTTATATTTCGCATAAGTTTTGTTGTGAACATTTCGAATGAATCGTGGCGGTACGCATGCACAGCTCATTTTCAAAATGATTAACTACTTCGAAACTTATACCTACTATAGCCCGTAGCTAGGGAATGTGGTTCATAGATTTATATTGTATTTTCTTATCAAAGGCTCATGGGTCGTGACAGCTGTATATTAGAAAGCAGCGGTCAAACAAGGGACAGGGCGTTGGTGTCATGAAAACACTCAACAGAACCTACCGGTTTTTCTGTTGTTCTTTTATCGTGAATTCTTATTGCGCCCGTTCAAACTGTGATTATATGGAACATATACAAATCCAAAACTATCGATATTTAGAAGAAATATGTATGTAAATTATAAAACACGTGATTAATAGCGGAAATTAAAAGCATTTTACTAAGTCTTCTTTAGACTAGCGTACTTGAAATACACTGCTATAACGGATCTTTGTTTAGTTTATTAATTCTGGTAAAGGGCATAACCACTAACCCGTATCTATCACGCCGCTGGAAAACTGCGTGTTTTAGACAATCTAGCCAAACTCTAACACTATTGATAAAGAATGTTTTGCATATATAAATAAAAATTAGAATTTAGAGCTTTAAGCCGTTTAAAATGCAAAGAAAAATTCACTATTATGTATTTTCAGGAACTTGCATATTATCTATTACTCAGTACAAGTTCACATTACGCGATATTATCAGAGTGGTTGTATTTATATACACATGTATCGATTTCTGCGAAATCTTTCCTAAGATGTTGCTGAAAGTTTACATATTATGTAGCCTGTCCTATTATATTGAATTTATATGGTTTTAAAGTAAGGATAAGCAAATAAAGTCCTACGGGAAGCTATGACATTCATAAGCGAAACAGAAAAGATGCTGCACGAAGCTTAGTCGTACGGATAATAATTTTTTTAATGGATAAGTCACTCTACAGACTAACGGTGTACCTGATAGCATTCTGACGTAGTAATTATATTTGTTTAATTCTAATTTTATTGGTAAGCCATACAAATAAATAAAACGTAACATCACGCCTGTAATCCCCGAAAGGGTAGGCAGAGGAGTATAGTACACTCCCGCGTTTCACCAGTTACATTTAAGTTCCATGGTGGTGAGCCTATTGCCATACACCGGGCACTAATCCAGACTCCAAGTCACTACTAGAAATTCTAAATTAGAAAATTCCTATGGTACCCGACCCGGCATTTGAACCTAGGACCTTTCGTTCGGCAATCGCGGTTGCAACCACACGACCAACGAGGCATTCAAATAAATCTAAAAATGAAATTCTTGTGAGTGTGTGGAAATTTTTAGCAACTAAACAATGATTCAGCAAAACCTTAGGCATCGTATACGCTATTGTTGGCGTTATGAACAAACAATACAGCATTGTTCCATTTTCATGTTCAAACAACGAGCCTTCTTCAATGAAAAATTATCCGCTCAAATATACCCCTCGCTGTGTTCTGGCTGACAAGTGTCACATGTTTTAATTTATGACGCGCAATTAAAATCGTTAGGTTTTATCGATATTCAATCATTTTTATAGAGAACTAGCTGACCCGGCAAACTTCGTACCGCC
>DWJK01000423.1:0-22590 GCA_018248815.1 Croniades pieria auraria
GGTTTATCGTTCTGGACCGATGCCGGCACTAGTGCGCCTGCCATCTTTGTAATATAGCTAACTCTAGATGGTAGGAAGAGATGTAGCTGTATTTTAGACGTAAACCTAAGATTGAGATTGTGTTCAGAACTATTAAACGTGGAAATTAAATTTTATACTTTCTTACACATTGTAAAAATATATTTTTACTAGTCAAAGCATAATCGAAGCAAGTTTTGTTATTAAATTGTAATATTACTCCATATCTACATATATTAACATGACATAAAAAACTTTGCGACTTAATCATACTGTGGCATTATCGTGCTCATGTATTAAATTATTTCGGGTTCTAGAAAGACAAAAAATTAAAAATTTCCTATTTTAATTTTATGCCATTGTATAGCACCTTTCGACTTCCATAGGTCACAACACTATAATAACTAGGATTAATTAAAACTAACTGTTAAATTATTTAAATCCCGACTTTTCTAGAATATATGTTTTGTTTGTTCTACGAATTCGTAGCACATGTCTACGATGCTACGAATAAATACAACATATATTAGAATCATCGTTTTTTTATTTATTAGGCAATAATGAACTGTTATTTTCTTGTTACAGGTAAATTAAAGGCTATGTAATGGCGTGAGACTTTAAAGGATAACAAGATAGACCGGTGAGAGTAAAAAGGATAAAAAATATTAAAACCGTTTCATTGCCATGTGTAAGAACAAATATTACGCTCTAATCTATTAATGTTGGTAAAATAAAATCAAAACTCTAATAAAAATATCCTAAATTGTTAGCTTTTGCGTTTTCTACAAAAGTACGGATAAATTTCATGCACAACTATTCCACTCTGGAATGAGTCATTCTAGGACTATAATAAAATGCCTCCTCAGCCTTATTCCCGCATAACACAATACAATACAGATAACAATAAAAACCTTATAATGGAAAGGCAAGTAGCATAGATATTTCTGGTCTGCATTAACTCGAATAATTTGACTTTTTTCTCTGTGACCCCCTCTATAGTATCACGAAATCTGTAAAAATACCTTCTGAGAAATTTCTTTCTTTAAGGCACTCTCTCAAATCCATTTACCTCCGTCCCTTAACATTATTAAGGGAAATATAAGTTTTACCCAAAAACCTGATCATATCTTACGTATTACAATCACGTTGCACAAAGCCTACCCTTTGTTAAAATCACTTGAGCCCTTACATTACTATGAGAAAATGTCTGAGTAACGAATGTGACAGCATATGCATTACATACTAAGTGCGAACGAGATAGTTATGTTATATTTTCAGCGTTGAAAGGACAATTTGCGCTCATAGAATACGGAGAGCATAAAAGGTTTCGACTTTTATTTTTATTGTAATGCTCCGGTTCCTTCGCGCGACTTATCGGGTGTGCAATTTAAGTAGTGTGAGAATGTACGCGCAAGTTTTGTAAAAATCTTATTTCCTTCAAATGTGGGTCACATAAGTTTTATAACTCATGGTCTTTGACGTAATGGTTTCATACCAATAAAATAAAATAAAAGCACACCTATATTTAAATTTTATTGGACGACATGTAAGAAAGTGGTATGTAGCCCAGTCTACCTAATGTTAAATGGGCTGTATTTTATTTTGTATAGGAGTGACTGTGCCGGAGGTCAGTCATAGATTTGTCACTACCCCTTGTGTGTTGACTTTTAACGCCCCACACTTTATTGTATTCTTCAATTGCACAAAATATTTGATATATCGCTGATTAAATTGAACCAGAGCACAGAAGTCAATCTTCTCTTTAATAGAATTCTTCTCAACAATACCTTCCAGAATATTTCAATCAAAATCAATTCTTAAAAGTCTTGTATATTTCTCCAAAGTCTATTATTATTATTATTGTAGACGTTACCTAGTTTTTCCAATGTTCAGACAGACGATTTTTCTAACATCGTCTCAGACGTTTAAAAACTGAAATGTCTTTACAGCTGCTCTCCGTACATATCTCATTTCCTCCGTTGCACGTCCTATAAATAGACCGCAAAAGCCTTCGAAGAATTGAAGAAATTCAACCGATCCGTCGCCTATATGACGTACTGGCATCGCTCTGTGAAATTAGAATTCACAGCGTGCTCACATCGCTATATAGGTATACTGTACGTACATATTGTCTCTACATAACATGCTATGTCCGTTTACATGTTATTAAACCATGTAATTAAAAATAGAGTATTATTGATTACTCATGACTACCTCTTTCTTCATCGATGGTATTTTAAAACAATGTAAGAACAAGTTTTATCTCATTATTTTCATATGTTTAATGATATTATGGTGAAACGTGGACACGTGTACTACACTTCTCTGTCTACTCCTTCGGGGATTACAGGCGTGATGTTACGTTTAATGTTATTCTTAACTTATATATAGTTCATTGTTAATTTTTTTAATATCTACAGCGTATTTGTGTAGGGCTTTTGTGCAATACTGTTATCTTAAAAATTTAAAAATAAATATTTCAAATATTTTTTAATTTTCCTCAATTTAGTATTCACAACTAAAGTATAGTCTCCACTTTCTGTTAGCATAATTATGATCATCACGAATCCTTTCACTGTGTAACTGGTAGCCACAAGTCGCATCACCACCATAGTCATAGTTTGTCATACTGTTTAAATGCGGATTGGCAGACTTCACACGCAAAAACATAGAGAAAATTTGGAGAATACTGTGGAGAACCTTAACAGGTCTAACTCTAACAGACGCCTTATAGAACGTAATGGAGAACTTTGAAGAATGTTTAATAATTTCTCTCGCCATTACAGGAAGTGATATTAAATTTTAAAACGCATGTGATATTCAAAGTCAAAAAACGTGCCTTCATTGACATAAAAGCGGATATTAAAAAGATTAATGGTGTAGCGCGGCTAATAAGTTATAAGTCAATGGTCCTTCGCATGGTATATAGAGCGCTGAATACGAACAAAATAGTAAATGTATTGAAATTACCTAACACTAATTTGATTACATTTGTAAGCATGTATTCGATAAACAAAGTAGTTTTTTTTTATTAGGAAAATTCTGCTTAAAACTGGTTCTTACATTTCTTTGTTTGCGCCCGCATGAACCATGTCAGAGCGTAATAATGAAATTAATCATTTGAACATTCAGAATTGAAAAGTTACATTTGTCCAATTATTGCACACATTCAATGTGAATAATTTGAAGGATGTGTTATAATACCTATTCGTGGAATTAATTATATTCATATGAATGATAGAAATTGGAATTGGAACAACAATTCCAATGTTCGCCGGCTTCCGACACACGCATGACAATTGGTATTAGAATTCAATGAGCGTCCTTTGTGCGCAGATAAATTCTCGACTATCTCATATTGTGTTAGGTTGTGCACTTAATTTGAATATTATATTAAATGCCGGCTAACGTCGCACGCTTTAAGTCGTCGTACTAACAATTTACTTTACGTAATATATATTTTTTATATTAAAAGGCAAGGCAAACAGGCAGGCGGCCCACGTGATGATATGTGGTCACCGTTGCCTATAGCCATTTACAACATCAAGGGCTACCAATGTGTTTTATATTACTTAATATAAGTCTCTACATTTTGACTCTACAAACGTAACATATAATCATATACAGGGAAGGTCTTATTCCAAAGGATAATTAATAATACTAGTATATTTTATTAATATTTTAGGATATTAAATGTAAAACAATTATTTAAAAACTATTTACTGTAAAAAAATATTTTTACATGCTTAATACTTAATGTAATATTCGTATTAATTTAACATAAATAATTGTAGAATTCGTTGATCAAATTTCGAATATGACATCAGCGCTTTACCCAGTTCTGGCGCAAAGCATTATTACTTCTATCTTAGTCCTTCTTCAAAGGTATGACAGACAGCACAAGACTACAGAAAACAATTAATCAAACCTCTTAGGAAGGAATGAACCATCTTTAAACCAAAGATAACCACTATGATAACCAAAATAGAATCCATGAGCTAAATATAACCACTAAACACTATGTAACATTCAGTAATCATTGCTCTAACATTACTGAGTGTAAAATATTACATTTAAAAAATACGAAGTATGTATCACAGAGCATAATTCTCTTTTAAGTAACATTTGAAGATACGAACAGCTAAAGATTGAGTTCAGTGGCGTGCTACTGGAGAGACCTGCGTCCAGGAGTGGACGATGACGGGCGGATAATAATGATAATGATAATGTAATATTTATACAAAGAACGGAACAACTGAACACAAGTAAAACTGGAAAAACGTAGCATTGTTACCTTGGTATATTTAAATATGGAATGCTCACTACCGTTTATTAAGGTGATGTGCTAATACAAGAGTTTTAACACTTTAATAATGTTAAATATAATAGTAATAATAATAATAATAATACTGCATAACGGCAATTAATTTTAATTATAGAGTATTGGACTGTTGAGAAGTGGAATTCTCCTTTGTAATAGATGTGAATTTAATGTTAGCTCTGAGGCTTATTCTGGAATGCCTAGCGTCTTCGTGTCTATGTTTCACACTCTTTTATTTAGAATACTGTAATTCAGATGACTCTACATAATATTAGAAGTAGGTATGTTGATAATGCTCTACTGACCCTTGTACGGATGGTCCTACCATTTTCAGCGCGAAGAGAAGGAGGTATGATAAGGGATATGATAAATTGTGCCGCAGCTATTCTGCGCCATAATAGCATTTACTTATCTTATAGATATCTTTACATTATCTTTACATAGTATTTTTGGTCACAAAAATACAAGCCTCTATAGGAATATAGAAGTATTTTTATTTGATTGTTGTTTATGTAGAAATATACAGATATATAAGACATTACATTTCATAACCGTGATTCAGTCACGCCAAGCTCCATTCGGAGTAAGCAGAGGGAACAGAGTACCAGAAATCCTTAAAAAATATCCTTAGTTTTAATTTTTTTTTATTCGATAATAGATATAATTTTTCTAATACATTTAGAGAGAATGACTAGACAAAAAGTGTTATTTAAAAATTAAGTTATGACTTATAATTTTATTAATTAGTGTCTTAGCTTTAAAAATACAAAATTTTACTACGATAAAACGGCACTAAACTAAGTGTATGTATGTATAACGTAACATCACTCATTTAATGCTTAAAGGGGTATTCAGAGGAGCGGAGTACAAACCCACGTTTTCCCAGTTACGTTTATGTCCCATGGAATATGTGGAGAGCCTATTGCCTTAGTGTACATATATTAATTATAACACGCTAAAACATAAGTATTTAAAGCTATTCCCACTTAATAAACGAAATAATTGAAGTAAGAAACGATTAAAATCCCTAGAAAAGGAGTTTTTATATTAGCGGTATTGCAAACGACTTCAGTGGATATCCGCGTTCGGTCAAATGCAAGGTATAATAGTAAATTACTTAATGCAGCGACCTATAAAAAGATTTAACACACTCACACAGATTCGAAACCACGCCCACCCACCGCCGAGCCTTTGTTCTAACGCAACACATGCGCAAAACGTCTCCCCCTCCTCGATATACGCATAAAGGGAGGGAAGAAATATACCAGCAATTTTTCTCACTTACTCCTTTATTTATCGTTCCTTGTATCAGCGATCGAATCTTTAAAAGCACTTATCTGTAAAAAATTACCGATTCCCGAAGAGGCTTTAACTTGCCCAATTTTCGTAGTTCGACCTACAAAGCATTACCAAGACGACAATTACAATTATGCGTCCAAATTGTGGGCCGACTTTTCCTTTCCCCATTACAGATTGACAATGGTGGAGCCATTTTACTTTGCACCCACTTAACTCAAGTGTGTGGGTGAGGGGTGTTAGTACGTGCGCGTCTGTGTGAGTTGGGCTGCATAAATACGCCCGCAGCGCCCGCCTAGCAGCATTCGGCTTCCGTCAGCCGTGACGGAAAGTCGTGTCCGCAGCCAACATGCTGTGTACCCAAACAGAAACACTCTGCTAGCAACTAAATATACGTATCATGTATTTTCTATAGTAAATTGGTGCTCAAGCTCAAAAGAGTCATATTTTTTATATTCGAACGTTGTTATGGCGAGTTGTTGGTAGGCTAGGTATATTAAATTATTTTTTTTGGTACGGAGTGTTTGAAGAACCAGCAAAATGAACTTTCTAGGTAAGTCATTGAAACTTTATTTTACTTTTATCAGCCGTAGCTTTTTTTTTGATAACTTTTCTCCTTTTTTGCTTTGTTAAAATATTCTTTATCATTTCATACTACATCTGTTTCATTGAAATTTAGTTTTCCGTTTCCTCTATTTATCTTTCTTTTTAGAGGTAGCTTTTTACAGTCTTGAACGTTTCTTATCTTTTAAAATGTCGCGTAAATAATTTCAACGTTCTGCTTTAATAAAATACTGCTGAATTTAATTTCAGTACTAAGCAATAGTACTGCAATAAACTAAACTATAAACCGTCACATTTCATGTAATGGAAAGTTTCAAAACTCTATATAATAGCTTTCAAGACAATTATTAAGTTTTGGAAGTTTCACGTCTTCATAATATTGTGCTTTTTGGCTGTGAAAAATTATTAAAATCTAACAGTAAATTATAAAATATTCGCGTTTGTTAACGATCAAATTAAATAATCATCCAAGCCAACGTAGAATTAATATTGTTTATTTTAAATCTATAAAATAAGGACTCGTAAAGTTCGCTGAATTTTCATTGAAAATTAAATTAACTAAGTTTCAAAGTGATTGTTCCATCTATACAGCTCCTAATTAAAAAGCAATTAAATTTAAATAACCAAGTTATTGCGTAAAACACAATATTTGAACTGCATGGGGTACGACTTGGTTTCAAGTTACGTCATACTTTGTGGGCCTATAGTAAATATCTTAGTTCTACGATGTAGATGTGTAACCCAATGGCGTAGCGGAGGTGTCTACGACGTAGCACAGAAATTACGCAATAATTTTAATAAAATTTCGCTGGAAGTATTTGATGAAAAACAAGTTTATTAGGGTTAAAGAATGAAGATTTTAATAAAAGTTATGTAGTTCTATCATATTTTCATATAAAATGTAGCACTGATCTATAAAATTTTCAATGAAGACCAAACATTAAATATTCAGTGCTAAATATCCTTTATTAAAACAATTTAAGAAGATTTTGGTCCACTGGTAGACTATCCTGATTGCTGTTCCAAGGGGTGCGGACTCGATTACAAATCAAGACAAATATTTATGAGCTCAGCATGAGTATTTATCAGTTCTAAGTTAGTTACATACATATCTCCACGCCAAGTCCCTTTCGGGGTAGGCAGAGAGCACGGAGTGCCAAATTCTAAGTTAGTTCTTTTTAGGGATTTGTATAAACCATTTCCAGTCTGGTTTAACTATGTACAAGCTCATTCTAATTTAAGATCAGATAGCTGTGTGCGAGAAAAGTCAAAATAGTTATCGGTTCTTAATATTTCACGAGCCGAATAAAGAAATGCATGTCTGTGCACCGATTATATCACGACATTGAAGTAAAAATAATATACAGGTTGTCTATTTTCGATTTTCTTTCATCTTTCACAAATAATTTTCGTAGATGAAAGTTTTAGCTTTTAAGAGGAGCTTTGAGTATTTGCTCGAAAAAGAACAAAAGTATTTTTTAATAACACTTTTTATTTCAACAGAACAAAATGTGGCGTCGAACGCGAGCTTTTCCATTTTCAATAAAAACCATTCGTAGAGTCGGTTTGCTCTGCGTTTTTTGCGTTCGCCACATTTTTTGTCGAAACAAATAACACTTTCAGCGGTGGTTCCAAAAAGAGCAATGCAGTTTGATGTAAAATAATTTGTTATGTAACTGTATAGCCGTTGGAAATATTTTTATACTTTTTTCATATTCGCTCTACTTACCAATGTTAGAAACGGTAAAAAAAAAACATCAAGGTATATTGGTTGTATGCGATGCAGCAGAGTTTATACTCTTTAGAGAAAACTTTGGAAAATTTTTGTCAGTTTAATGATATCTTCCATTAACAATATAAAAGCTCAGAAAAATCACAAAACTAAAAAAAAAACAGAATTTTATTCCTATAAAATAACTGTTTTGCCAATGAGGTCGTCTTGACAAAATCAAGTGTATATTAAATGGAGAGTTCTTTACTTTAATCGTTATGTATATATGTATACCTGGCTATATATACATTCATATGAACGTTCCATTTACTTATTTAAGTTTATAAACTCACTCTAAGCAAGCAACTCAACAGCCTTTGTCACACAGCCAAATCTGTCTCCTTTTGTACAAAAAGTATTTTTAGTTACACTTACACACATCTCCTACAACAAAGAACGCTTATATTTAAAGCTTCTGGGGCTGTATTCTGTATGATTTATATCCATAAAGTCTCACGTTTCATATTAGTTTCGTATTATTCAATATTTAAAGTTGATAAGGCAGAATGTACAAAGACCGTAGCGAAGTTGCACCTAAACGTGGGACGTTCTGCGACATTTTAATTTTAATTTCTCATTGTGTTTATTTAATCTATCCAATTAATTAGTGTAACAGTAATCAATTATAGGACGCGAAAGAGTCATAGCCAATATTTAGATACATTTTATTTCCAGTATCTACTAGGTAGAGTCGTTAAAACACTGCTTTATTAAAAAATCCCTTAAAAGCCTTTGTTCATAGCTATGTTTGAACCCAAACTGCGTCGACCGACATTTTCAAGGCTAGGCCACCTGGCAGCGGGCCAACTAGGTCCCAGTCCGCTAAATTTATATGGGCAGCGATAATAGGTTAAATGTACCCAGCAGGCCTGGTTTAACCCGTTAGCGTTTGACTTTTGCTCGTAAATAGGACGTCAAATTTATTTAAGCTAACGTTATATTTATTGACTCTATATTTAATAGAGATTGTGAACAAATGAAAATATTAATTTAAATATTTGTTGTAGTCTTGGAACAGGGTAGAGGTTATATATACATATGTATTTTGAGAAAACGGTTCTTTAATGAAACTAAAAAACATTGTGATTTCTAAGAATTATATAATTAACTAGGGAAAACTATACAACTTTTCTCTACCAAAGTTACTTGATATAAAATAAATGCAATTTTTATGTGGAAAATAAAATTAGTGAAGTTGTAATGTTAAAAGTTTTAGCTGTATAACTGCCAATAAGACTAGTAGCCCCTTTTGGCTATTTTATGGCTTCTTGTTATACTTTATAGGTTTGTGTTCACGGCTACTTAGATTATT
The DNA here is from genome assembly GCA_018248815.1 of Croniades pieria auraria. NCBI lineage: Eukaryota > Metazoa > Arthropoda > Insecta > Lepidoptera > Hesperiidae > Croniades > Croniades pieria. Next base: position 9,283 of record DWJK01000423.1, read on the forward strand.
TAAGCCTGAAACTACCAAGTAAAAATAAATAACGTAACATCGTCACGCCTGTAATCCCCGAAGAGGTAGGCAGAGAAGTGTAGTACATTCCCACGTTTCACCAATTAGATTTACGTCCCACGGAATAGGTGGTGAGTCTATTGCCACACACCGGGCACAGATCCAGACTCTGAGTCACTACTAGAAATTCTTAATTAGAAAAATCCGATAGCACCCGACCCGGGTTTATACCCAAGACCCCCTGATGGCAGTCGCGCTTGCAACCACTCGACCAACGAGGCAATCTACAAAGTTAAAAATAAAAAACATTAATTTATTGGCCCAAAAATCAATTAACATTCCAGAACTCTTCCAAATCCCAATTGTAGTCTTGCAAGTTCCGTGTCAACTTGTACACAACTTCCCTTACCGTAACCGTTTGTTGAAGAAATTTAAAATTCTGGCGCATTCAACTTTAAAATTCTTGCACAGAATACATGATGCTCCTAAAAGTGAGGAAATACAGCCATACACTGCTTTGCTGTATTCTTGAGTGAAAAGCAAATAAAGAGAACACTAGTAGTGCTAGAAAAGTCGTTTTTGCAACTTAAACTTTAAAATCACTGAGAATGTCACATCAATAGAAGTTTTCTTATGTTCTATTGAAACATGTACTTTGGAATTTTTCGCCGATCATTTTCTGATTGTCTTACTCTTTTTCGAGACAATTTAAGTTGTTTAAATTTACACACACTTTTATACTTTATCAGTTATGGCAGAGGCATAGAATATAAATATAAAGAAAACATCTCATAAACAGCGTAAAACAAAACCTGGAATTTATTCCATTATTAGTCATTTATAATTAATATCACGCTCTATATGTTGAGAAAGTTGTTTTTAAAGTTCAGTAAAAGCATATAAATCGAACTGCACGAGTTTCGAAAAACCTGCTCAAAAATCCAGACCAGGCGCCCGCCCTCAAACTATTTCTTTTTCAACACAAAAGCCTATTTCCCTTCCTCTAGAGACCGTCTTTTTTCATACGCCTCAAATCTTTGAACAAACTTTTTAACGACCGACGACGAACAAAGACGTTTTCCATCTCGTTTCACCCCATGCTGTTAGACAGAGACAGACATCCAGAGTAAGCGCGTACTGACCAAATAAACTACACCAGTTTGCTTTTAACGGGCCGTCGGGAGTAGGATTAAACCATTTCCCGACAAGTATTAAATATATACTTAGAGCACTCACTGTGAGAGGTTCATATTCCTACCCTATTATTAACTTTCCTGCTTGAATGGAGACAATCTTGACTTATGTTTGAACGTGAAAGATCGGGCTTGTAATAAAAGGCGAATTGTAGAGGCAGTCAGCGTTTAAAGTAGTAGATTCTTTGTTGAAAGTAAAAAAAAATTGTTTTGCCATTAATAGTCATACCTTATTGTTTTAATAATTGTCATATGATGAAACGTTTTCATTATAATACAATCTTTATATCATTTTGATTACATTAAAGAAATACATATGATTTTTCAGATAACATTGTATTTATATCTACAAATATAAACGTAAGCAATGACAAACATTCATAGAAAATTAATAATTTAAATAATATACATTCAATTAAAGATCACATTTGAAACGGGTTTCTGATGACAATGGTGATAAATATCAAACACTTAAATACGTATCTATGTACGATTTATTGTGTCTACAGACACATACTTTTTTCCAATCAGAAAAAAATATATATTTTACAACTACCTTCGTAGACCTAACCCGGAAAGAAAGAGTACTTAGAAGGGTGATGACTAGTGTCAAATTTTCACGACTGTATTTCAAAAAGCACGTTGACCAGTTAACTCTAGTTTTTATAATTACGTAGAAATCATTAAAACTCTTTGGAAACCTTATGATAGATGTATTTCCACTAGTCCGTATTTTAGCGGCGTGGTAGAGTATTCAGTTAGTGGTAGAGTTTAAAGCAATGAAGAAAACCCATATCCAGCATTAGGACATAAAAATGGTTCCAGGGTTAAACCTATCGCTTTAACCTGTAAGCTGTAATATTCAGTAATTAAACAGATTGTGCCACTCTTCTACTTTTGTGGGATCTTAGTACTGGTTTGCCTTTTATATCTAAGACTAAATTGACTTAGATATGGATCCACTAAAACGGTAAAAGATATATGGAGTCTCTATGATATTATGAATTTTCTTAATTTGAAAATGCAAATATATAAAATCATTTTAAAATTTCTAGTAGGTGTAAATGAATTTTTCGTTCAGTAAAAATTCATATGTGAATTTCACGTGCCGACTTCCGTAACACAAAGGACAAAGCCCGCACGTGTTCTCTATGCGGCCGAGCAATTATTACGACGAGTGTTCTACTTAGTATGGTTTTTAGAAGTCGTATTACTTTTTTTGTTATGTACACTAAGCTAATTACATATGTGGTAATATTATGTGGTTATCAAAGCCAATGGGGTATAAAAGAAACCAAAAATATGGGTCGTAATAACGTAGTATAGTAACTATAGTAATATAGTAACTATACAATATTTAAATAAAATATAAATAGTTTTAAGCTTAGCTTATTCAAGTTGTAGAACGGGTCGCAAAGTACGACACGTCTATCTATAATCGAAAAAGACGTACATAAGTTGTCTTACATTAGTCCACCACCGACCGCTAAAAATAAGGATTTTTAATATGTCCAATGGTAACTAAAGATTTCGTTTAGTATCTTTTTTCTTTTAAAATCACAAAAAAATTGTGGAAATTTTCTTGTAATGAAAAGCCTACAAGTTTGAGTACCCTTAACGTTGCTATATTCTACATATCACTAACTATCTGATCCGGCATAATAGATACAAAAACTTTACATTAAATTGAGTTTCAAATTCGTTTATACACTAAAACTCTGTCCCTCATACCCCCGGAAATATAAAGTAGTAACGTAATACTGCTGCGTTAACGTCAAAAAAAATTACTTGACTCATTTTTAAAAAGATTCACGTTTGACTGTACATATTAGCAACCTGCTACAGGACAGTAATAAACATTTGATATAAAGTAGCGTTCATACGCGGTCGGTACGTCCATATAAAAAAGAGCCTTTAACCCACTTTACAAGCACGTACATCAAAGAACAGTTCACACGCGTGCTTCAAGCGAAAGGTTCGCGCAATTACCCACACGTCAAGAGCTCTACTTAACTAGTTTCAAGCTATAGAGACGCTTGAGTACAGTTTTTAAATTGCCGTGAGTTAATACCACATAGAAAATAGGCCTTGTTCTTATATGCACATACTTGTAATGGTGGAACGAGTTTCGTACATTTCCATACTGTTCTTTTTACAAGTGTTTTTGTTTAAATATTTGTCTCTACATTTACCTTATTCAGCACAACTTTTGTAAGAGAATAATAGGAACGTTCGGAATTTCCGAAATTATTTGTCTTAATTTTTCATTCGTTGTAGTATATTATTTCGTATTTTTTGCGCAGTTTTTTTGTTTATAACAGTCAATAATTACTAAACTCTTGTAAATACTATCTGATAACTATTAAACAGTGGTTATACTGCACTAATAGTTACATAAACAATGAAATACTATGTAACCTGCATCTCGGTTTGGTATATCATGTACAGGCATCGATTTACACACATAGATCGTCCGTAATTACAATAACTAAATTAATAGTTAATTTTTATTGCTTAACATAGAGTTTAAGATTTAGTTTCATTAACAAGAATGTCGATGTAAATATATGTAGAGTGCGTTAACAATGTCTCAGGCTTTCCCGGCAGAGCAATAACAATAAATCGAGTTTGGAATAGTTTGAACAGCAAGTAATTGCACAGATTTGCATATCCTGAATAGCCGCGTAGAGTTATGGCCGCAGTTATGTTCAAAATGGATGGTAGCTGAAGGCTCTACTATCTTATCAAGCCAGAATAAAATGTTAATTTGTTGCAGCTCTTCAAAGTGTTCCAATAACAAATTACTAGCCAATCGGTTCCGAGTTGGTCGAAGCCGAAATTTACCTGCAGACTATATTAATTGGGGTAATAGAGGGGCGAGGAAGCAATTCAAATCCCATAAATAAGAGCGCATTCATGACTAGCAAATACATATAAATTAAATGTAAAGTGAAATAATACTATAATATATTAAGAAAGCAATATGTGAAATCAGTGAAAATATGTATGTTATCGTATTAATATCCTACACATACGCTTCCTCCACTGCTTCAAGTTTCTAATTAGAAAAACAAAGTTCACATATGCATATAGATACGTGCTGACTCCAGACAAGACCAATGGCCTCATCATAATCGTAGCCACACATCTCATAATAATATCCAGCTGTCAATACTCTAAGACGCTTTAAACTCTTCAATTAATTGAAATGTGGACGCTCGGTTCACTCGCGTTACACGTGTTAATATAACCAAGTTTTTAATATAATCAAGTTTTCCATAAATTATACCGTTATTAACTTAGCCATCATTTGCATATCATCAAAATATATCAAGGAAAAGGTTCGAAAATTGCATTGAATTTAAATATTAAATAACATTTAAAAATTTCACAATTTTTAGCAAATAAATGTACTAATGTGGCTATCAAATATAGCTACTCTACAAAACAGCCAAGCTTATTAATACACATAAAAGTCTGAGGGACTTTTGTGGTAGATTATATTTTCTTTACTTTGTAACCTTCTTTTCTTTAATATACGACTAATATCATTAAAGGGTACACGTACAAGCCCTGTACGAACTTATATTACGATTATACATTAAGATTATAAAGAATCGTAGCAATATTCGTAGCAACATTCGTAGCACATAAAATGTCCACGTAGGATTACGTAGTCGGTCGGCCTACGACTATTTCTACGTTTTTATGATATCCGAGAGCGACACAATCAATATTGGGGTCACGAACAAACTAACATAGCTTTATTGCACAATGGGACATATTGTAAACTGTAGCGGTTATAGCACTCTACAATTTAAAATTACAACTTTGTACTATAATTTCTTAACGTTAAAATTTCTCTCATTTTTATAACTAAATTATTCTTCATTCCAGACTGGTCCGTTGGCTCAGGGGTTAGTGATTGTACTACCGAGCCCGAAGTTTGTAGTTTCCGAATCCTAATCAAGGAAAATATTTCTGTTTTTACACAGGCAACTTATTTTTAAACACGCTACTTATCATCACGGAAACTAAAAACCAATGAGGAAAAATTCATTTTATCTATTTGAAATTTAAAGTATTCTTATTAAATAATGTAAAGTATTAATATTGATTTTAAAAAAAACGTAACATCACGCCTGTAATCCTCGAAGGCGTAGGCAGAGAAGTGTAGTATACTCTCACATTTCACCAGTTACGTTTACGTCCCAAGCAATAAGTGGTGAAATTTTGCCATACACCAGATTTTTTATATTCATTTATTTCTACTGTTATTTCTAAACAACTAAAAACTAATAATAAACTTATGCAGTATTATTAAAATTTCTTATTCCGATGCATGAAATATATAGTTTTTCTCTTGTAAATTGAACCGTATGAAAACACACTGCCTACAATTTACATGACGGTATCGCGTGCAACTTCCCAGTTCGTTAACTCCGCACACAACAGCCTGTAAGGCTTCTACGTTACTTATAGCATGGTTAGTTTTATCCATAATTTTGTACTGAAGTTCATTTATTTTTCTACACGAAATAATATTTTATACGTAATATCGCCCCTATATGTACACTATGGAGTAGGCAGAGGAGCGTAGTCCTCTCCCATGTTTCACCAGTTATGGTAATGTCCCACCATGGAATCTGTAATAAATAATATATTAGACATACATATATGTATACTTATATTAATAATAATATTTTAACGGATCTTACAAATCTATGCATATTTTTTATGATAAGAGGCCCAAGGTTATATCTATGAAACTCGTATGAGAAAAAAACGGAGTCATATGTAAAAAAAAAAAAAAACTAAAACTCATAAACAGCAATTCTCCTCGCCAACCCTTAGAACAAAACTCTACCACACTACAGAAAATTGAGATGAATTTCTTTAACATAAAAATAATACCCACTACAATACGCCATAGATCATACACCGCTTTATATATGTATGTATGAATAGGTATCTATCATATTAAATGGCGCCGCCTCTAATGAAATTGATCGTTCCGTTTATAATTAAAATGTCCTAGTTTCAAAGGTCGCAGATAAATTGATTCTTATAAATGACAATTCGATTCCAATATCTTCCTAACTATGGCAGGCTGTTATAACAAAAGGCAATTTAACTCTACATATACTTGTGACGTGCGTTTATACAGTTATAGAGTTCACATCTCACATTGTAGAATAGTTTAGAGTATTAACGTGTTCATAATAGAAAAGAACTTACTGGGAAGTTAAAGAGGGATCTAAGAAGAGAAGACAAAAGAAAATGGAAACATTATACACTGTAATTCGATTTGATCTATGAATTCTTCTCTGTCCTTTGTTATTTAAATAACCCAAATATTGGTTTAGAGTCTCCCATGTAATAAATATTAAGCACCAATACCAGTCATTTCATGCTGCATAAGAATATTTAACGCCGAATTTTTGTATTATTTTTGCATTCAAATACCTTCGTATATCTATTTTATTAATAAAACCAATTTTACTACGAATTTTAATTTTGGAATACTTTATCAAAGATAAATACATTTCAACCAACGAGGAACAATCTTTTATGAGTCTGGTGTTTTTTTTTTCTTTTTAGATTGTTATTATTTATTAATACAACTATTATGTTTCAATTAACTGCATAATATTTTTAAACATCGTTGTTAACGGGCTATTTCTGTAGGAGTATATTAAAAATTAACGGATTCGGTCCTACCCCATACGTAACTGAGTGGGCGGTGGGCGGCTTGCTGGACGTTGCCTCATATATACAGGTTATATTTGTTAGATATTTTTATCACACTGAAACTGAGTATTCTAATTTTAGTACTTTTATTCATGTCATAAATGTTCATAAAATAAGAATTGAGTCTTATAATATTACGTTACGCTTACATATGTAAATGAATATATGTATATGTTTTACATTCCTGGTTTTGGATACTTGGATGTGACCGTACATTCAGATCATCGGGTCTGAGCTTTGTGACAAATAAATTTATAATACTATAAATGACAACATGTCTGTAATCATAAAAATATTTGGCGCTCGATGAGCTCTGCTTACCTCGTAAGGACCTGACGTGTTAATATTGTAATAACAATAATAATCTTATATTTATGTCAAAGATGCAATCGAAACTCGTAAACAAAAGTACTAACGTAACTCTGTTGCCAATAATGAGGCAGCAGATCAAAGAAAAGGAAATTGAAGTTACCGTTCAAAGCGCGCCGGGACACAGTTAAGATAATTGCGGTTAAGTTAACTGTTCTTTCAAGTTGTAGAGACGTTGTTAAGAAATTGTATCAACTGACCCAATTCTCCGCTTCGCTGGATATATTTACGTCTGTGTATTCACGAGGAATGTACAATTGTTTCATGACCAGACTAGCGACATCGTCATAGAGGTTTTGCTGCAGAACAGCAATCCTTGTATCATTGTATTACAATAAGACGCTAAAATGTTACAACAGCTCACATATAGTACGCATCTTTTCATAATACTCTTCAAAACACTGCGAACCATCTACAGTCAAACTTTAAACCAATATATCTTACAGTTATTCAAATGACGATGATAGTAAAATCCTAAAAATCTGTTCTATTTGAGATTGGTTATCTGCCGTGAGACTGCATTTGTTACTTAACTTTTTACTATTTCTATAACAATAAACAAAAATAAAGTGATAACTGTAAAGTGACACTTATTATTCGGCATGAAACGTAACGTAAGTTTTTTTACCATAAAATATATTCTTTATCTATGTATTTCCCCTTTTTAATACTATCCGCATAATTTGCAATATTATAACAAAGACAATCTTCTTATTCCTTATTTTTAATCATATTTATGTATAACATTAACATTAACACTCATTTCAATTCTAAATGCAGATTGTTCATTCGTAACGTGTTAATATTTAGCAAAAGCACGATCATCGTAAAGCGATCTTACGAGCATGTTTACGATCTTGTTACGTAAACAAACTCGTATAGTTTATTCCGTGGAGCCTCCCCTTCTCGATATGCCTCGATATCATCATAATACTGAAGTGCAAATGTTGATTATTAATGTCATTATCTCGGCGTGGGCGTGCCGGTCCGGATACACGCGTTTATGAGTACGTTGCCGTGTTTCTGTAACTGTAATTAATGCAATTTTGTATAATATCGTTTTCATTATCGAATGTCATATTCTGTTTTCAATAATAATTGTATTATTATTTTTTAACAAATTAACAAAACGAATAAAAAATAACATACTAAATCTAATCTTCGATTTAGTAAAATCTATTCCTGGCGCTACTGCAAGAAATATCTTTAAGGAAAAACCCCATTGTACATAAATACTTTTATATATTTTTTATACATTTATAATCTATCTAAAAAAACTATTTCATAAATATAAAAAAAAATTTTCAGCATAGCACTACAACATCGCTACCTTTCCGGGACGACTCTACATCCGTAAAGTTGTCCATTTTACTTGCTTTAAAGCAATTTCCCAAACTTCCTCTGCCTACTTCTTCGGGGATTACAGCCATAATGTTGTGTGCTGAGCTTTATTTTATAATATTTTATTTATTGTATAGAAACAGCATTAATCACAATATCGATGTTAATTTTTTCATGTACAAGTTCATCCTACATATTATCTCGAAATATCTCTAGTAGAGTTATTCATTACATACATAGCATTACATTACATACATACATACATACATATAATGTATGTACATTACATACATAGTCATATTCGTAGTCAATCTCTCCAGTAAATACGTGCGTCAAGCCTACAAAGTAGGCTAAATATCGATTTTGCTATTATTAGAACAAGCATGTGTCGGTCTGTCCGCAGCGCTACGTGCTTAGTGGTGTTGTTAATATATTGTGTATGTAGAGTTGGAAGATAAATTTCGTTTATGATCTTATGCTCTATCCGTTCAGGACAGTCGGCATATAAATTTTCTAACATATATACTTAATAATATTGTATCGCGATTAAAGAACATTGTGCCTTCAATAACAATATAACTTTTACAGCGATGTGAATTAGAACTGAGCCTTTACTTAAGGTGCAATTGCTTCTCAAAACATTGCTGGTTATCGAGTAATGGTGTCAACAATTTAACAATTTGAAAAAAAATATAAATTTAATTTCACTTTGATAAACTTTTTTGTACTGTTCGTTATCGTTGTCATATCTTATTTGACTGCAACTCATTTCGAAACACACTAAAAAAATTATGACAATATGTATAAAAAAAAAATAGTAGCTCATGTTCTATCATTAAAACATAAATCTAATCCAGTTTTCGTGTTAAATGCCCTTTGGTTCATTTTACAAGTTTAAGCTTACTAAATTTCAATCCCACTACGTTCGATCAAAATTTTTGTAGTACTAATTCACTTAACGGAGCCCACAACACAATTAAGAACAGCACACAGGGAGCATGAGGCTCACTGGTGCGGCTTCTCTATTCATAATTAAATTATAACCCAGACTTGAAGTTGGAGCTAGTTGGAGCTGCCTCCAATTTGGATCATTCAATTTTGCTCCAACTTCGCTGTGGTTCGCCTCTGACATAATATACTCTGTACCCTGTATGCGTCACTTGATATGACACCGCCGTTACTTGCAATAGTGAATATTAGGAAAATTAAGCGTTTTTATTTGTTTATATTTTATTCTTTATCGTTAATAACCAAGGACGAACTTAATAGCAGTTGGCATTTTCTACCAGTCAACGCAGGTGATGATAAAAGGTCGGGTAGGTACATAAATTGTTATTTCAAATACTCTATCTTGGACTACAGTATCAATACTCGTACTTAAGTATTTTATGCAGTATTTCTGAACCAATTTAATATTAAAAGACATTGTAGTGCTCCATATTTAGTGGTCATTGCGCCGAATAGCTGAATTAGATATATTACAAATGACTGTAATCATCGTAACCAAGTTTAATGACATTTCTCAGTAATTTAAGATTTTTTTCTTGTTTAATATCTTCTGCTACTATTGTCTTTGAAATCTAAAAAGTATTACTTAAATCTTTGCTAACCTCGCGTAATGTTTTATTTTATGACAGCAGTAAAAACAATTAGTAACGTATTATTATTCAGGAAATAACCATAGCACTACAGAATTTTAAAATCCACAAATGAACAACTAGAAAAGCTGAAAATATTCTGCGTTTAACGTAAATGTAATTCCATTTTTATTTTACAGGCAGCATTTTAAATTTCTTATGATCATGTCATCTTATTGCTCGTATTATTAATTATCCATATATTACTTGTACAAGTATAAGTATCGCTCATAAACAAATTAGGAACATACTGACATTTATGTAATAATGAGAGTAAAAATGAACACATACGTTTGTATCGAAGTATATTTTTAAACAAAAAAAAAAAGGAACACCGCTCAGCAACGAAAACAAAAGCAAAATTTTTGTTATCTCAAAGAATTTAAATAATAGATAAAAAATAAGCTATTACTATAATGGTTTACATACACACACATAAATATATAGTGGACTGTATATTTACACAAAACCTTAGACTATATTGTGATAAAACCAATAAAAGAAAAAATAGCTCACACTTTTTATACAAACTTGAATTGGACAAACCCCAAAGTGACTCCTAGCAATCAATTACTCGTCTTCAAATATTCAAAACACCAACAGAACTGTAAAAAAAATATTCATAAAAGTCCATTACAATTCAAATTCCATCATAAATATTCACGATTAGGAGGTCAAACACACGGAAACGTTAATTAAAGACGCGACAGCATCTCGAGCGAAATGGAAATTATAGAGAGATGGAAAAGAAATGGAATACCCGAGTTGGAAAAGAAATGGAATATCCGAGTTGGAAAAGAAATGGAGTACCCGAGTTGGAAATTATCATTCTGTCAGAGCCACGTCCCTATCAATTAATAATTGAATTGGTTGGAACGCGTTCGAGAGCCTTTTTCGTAATGGCAGATGTTATTGAGGGGTTCAGACAATAAATTGAGTTGAGCCTCATAGAATTCGTTTAATATGGCGGATGCCTGGCGTGTGTGGCCTATGGAAATGAGGCAGCATTGTTTCGGCATCGTTCGCCAGTTAATGACTTCCAATATCGCATTTTTGGGAACTTGTCGATCGGGGTTGGCAATAGGGGTGCCGAAGAAATTCACCGGATAAATTTATTGCGTCTCGACGGAAATTTTCTCTCCTACACATTTTATTGAAGGTCTTAACAAGTTCACGGGTAAAGTCACATGAGTTATATATAAATAACTGAATTCGAACAATCACTAACAATATTATTAAAAATATTTCTTGTGAAAACAATTTACTGAATGAAACATCTGCTTAGTTTCATCTCGCTAACAAAAGGCGAAGCTTTTTGGACGGATTACCTCGTATTTCCATTCTCCTAAACCAATAACATTACATAAAAATGTAGTGATATAAATAAAGCTTAATAAGAACAGAATGGAAACTAAACATTGAATGGATATTTGATTACTTTCTCATAAAGCCTTACATCCATAACCTCCACAGTAGGATTATATTTCACGTAGGCACTACGAAAGCATAGAATAAACAAATTTAAATATATACCCACACATGAACAAGTGCCTTCAATGTTCGTCATTTAGACTGCCTCGTTTGTCGAGTGGTTGCAAGCGCGACTGTCGATCAGGAGGGCCTACGTTCAAACCCCAGGTTAGGTACTATATGATTTTTCTAATTTAGGATTTTTATCAGTGACTCGGAGTCTGCATCTGTGCTAGGTCTCACCGCTTATTCCATGGGACTTAAAGGTAACTGCCGAAATGTGGGAGTGTACCACACTTCTTTTGCCTACCCCTGCGAGGATTACAAGCGTGATGTTTGTTCGTCATTTAAATTCTAGCCTACCTAAGAACGTAATTTGAAAGCGATATGGATTTTTCATAATTATAATTGTGTAAATGGAAAGTTCACAAAAAAAAGACTCATAAAATCCTAATAATTTTTTCTTACAATAAATTTGTAAAGTTCTCTCCTTTCTTCTTCGTGTTTTTATTACATTTTTTCACAAAAATACACTTCATAACACTCCCGCGGACCAACTCACAATCATTTTGACATTTTTCTCATAAAAGTAAAGAACTTCATTCGGAGTTTAATAATAGAAATGTTGCTCAGATAAGTAGGAGTTTGAACATAATTTTTATGAGTTGCATTAATTTTTATTAAAAAGTTTTAATGACTGAACAAACTGAGCGTATTTTTTTAAAGTTACATCTACCTATTCACTTTTTATATCGCTACGTATACAAGTATAAAGGTTGAATTTTAAACTCGATTTAAAGTTTTTGCTCTCATATTTTACCTATATCTGATACCTCATATTTGACTGCCTCATTGGTCGAGTGGTTGCAAGCGCGACTGCCGATCGGGAGGTTCTTAGTTCAAATCTCGGGTCGGATGCTATTAGATTTTTCTAATTAAGAATTTCTAGTAGCGACTCGGAGTGTGGATCTTGTGAACGTAACTGGTGAAATGTGAGAGTGTACCACACTCCTCTGCCTAGCCCTTCTGGGATTTCAGGCGTGATGTTACGCATATTTTACCTGTACAATAAAATTTAGACATGTAATTTTTTTTTCTAATAACAATAAACTCACATTTGGCTATAAGCTCACTTGATGTTAAACAAAATATAGCCTTATATGTAGAACATTTGCCTAGAATTAAATAAGATCGTAACTTTGCACCGTAAGAGCTACAGCCTATCTGTATATAATCTCTAAAGAACTGAGCTCTCTCTCAAGTCAGTCTGGGAAAAGTTACAACCACTGCGAACTACTTTCGAACATCTGATGCCGTACTGTCTCTGCCTACCTTACGTAATAGGGGATGCTTAGCGACTATAACACGGACCGTAATAACACTTCGGAAGTCGAATCCTGGACATAGGACGAATTGTTATCACCATTGAACTCTCTCAACATGAGAGGAGACCCATATTCCAACAGTGGAATGATAAATGGGTCGATTATTTCCTATCACCATTTCGTCATCGTCATCAGCCTATCTCAATCCACTGTTGGACATAG
>DWJK01000424.1:0-22576 GCA_018248815.1 Croniades pieria auraria
GTTGCAAGCGCGACTGCCGATCGGGAGGTCCTGGGTTCAAATCCCGGGTCGGGTACTATTGGATTTTTCTAATTTAGGTGTCTAGTAGTGACTCGGTGTCTGGATCTGTACCCGGTGTATCGTAATAGACTCACCACCTGTTCCATGGGACTTAAATGTAACTGTTGAAACGTAGGAGTGTACTACACTCCTCTGCCTACCTCTTCGGGGATTGAAGGCGTATTGTTACATCTTATTAATTTAAAAAGTATAAAATACTAACCGATTTATAAAATGTTTGTTCCCTTTTTTAATTTGCAGTTTACAATAGCGTTATATATATATAGAGATATTTGGCACTCGGTTCGTTCCGCCTACCGCGTGAAGGACCCGGCGTAACGATATAATAATACAATAATAGTAATAAATTACCTATTCTATCACATACATATCCGATCCGATGGTACCCCTTTTACATTAATAACTCGATATATTCAGAATCATTTATTAACAGAGTCAATGCAAAAAGCCTATAAGGTACTGCGGACGATTGAAAGTTTAAAGATATGACATGTCAGTTTAATTAGAACGACTTTCTCTAAGTGATAGGTCTACAGACCATCAATCGATGCGAATGTTTTAATTTTTTTGGATAATCTGTGTAATATGATAAACACTGTTATCTCAATGTATTTCATGTCAATCAGGTAAGTATATAATATCTCTCTCTAATGTTATAAGTCAAGGTTTTTAAGCTTCGTGCAATATTTGATCAATAAAAAAAATTACGTGTCCATAAAATCCCGGTGTATTGCAATAGGCTCACCTCCTATTCCATGGTACATAAACGTAACTGACGAAACGTCGGAGTGTACCACACTTATTTGCCTACCCATTCGGAGATTACAGGCGTGATGTTACGTTAAAATAATTACAAGTGTGATAGTGTTTCCACATTTAAATTTCATAACAGAGTGTAACGAATATACGTCAAGTGAATGAAATATTTTGAAATGAAGTAAATTACATAATTTGAAGTGATTAAATGGATTAATCATATTTTTACTTCTTAATATAAAGATAAATAGACATAAAGGTACGATATTCTTACGATACGTATATAATATACTGCGGTAAAGAATTAAATTATAATTGGAAATCGGATCACATGAGACTTCTTAGCTCACAGCACCCCAACGTGAATAGCACGAGACGTGAGTAAGCAGCAACCAGCCGGTTGGAAGCTAGATCGTTCTGAAGAATGTTCTATACATATAATAAAACTGTAACTGATCGCTGTCTGTATATTTAAAATGGCAAATATATTTAAAAATTCATAACGAGGTGCCTTTATATACGGAAGAGAACCCAAAAGAATGTTCTTTCATTTTGTCTGTCTGTATGTCCGTATGTTTGTACACGCTAATCTCAGAAACGGCTTATCCGATTTGAATGCAGTTTTCAAGATTATATTGTGATGGGTTTCACTTAACATTTAGTGTCTTTTTCATTAAAATCGGTTCACAAATAAAGAAGTAATGTGAATTAATTTTTTTTAAACTTACGAAATCTACGCGTACGAAATCGCGGCCACAGATAGTACTCGATATATTTAGCAAAATAACTTTTTAAGTAATGATAACACGAATGTTTTCGCATCATAGATTGTGTACATACAGACAAATAGACAAACGTATAGATCAATTAGTTACAATTGTAATATTTGCCGCATCATGCATCGAACCCGGAACACTCCGCGTGCTGTCTCTTGTATAAGTTTAATGTGTACCGCTCATGAGACATAAGGTCGAGGTCATATGTGTAATAAAATAGTTATCACGAAAATTATTCACATCTGCACATGAACTATCACTTGGCATCATTACACAGACATTTTGCTTGCACGCTATTGTCGCATGACAGATAAGTCTGTTACGAAAACAAAAGTTAATTTATAGAGTATCTAGTCATTTGTATTAAGATCTGTGACGCAGAACTCATTAAGCTTAGATTAATTCAAACGGAAGCGAGAGAATTTATAATTCGCGCCTCGTATGACAAGTCCGGTTGAGATTTAGTCGTCCATTGTTGATAGTTCAAGCCCTTTTTGTGTGAAAAAAATATTTTTTTGGGTTTTTTTTTATCAAATAATTCCTTAATGAATAAATATAAAACATTATATAAATTTTCATTTTTAGTTTTCCCAAAAAACTGTTTTAAATAAAAAGTAAGAAAATAATCGAACTTATCCATTTCCGATCTCGTACTTGTATGGACATGTGTACGAAACGTTCGAATTTTAAATGTTTAAAGGACTGTTCGAATTTAGAACACTTTCTATTCATGTAATAACAGATTCAATATAACATACTTGAGATTGATTTTACGCGTAATATATTTGACACTGATTTTAATCTCTAATGTAGAGTAATTCATATGCCTAAGATTATACGGGTCTAATCTAGCTTCAGAAGAAACAAATTTAGTAAGTATTTATTATTAATTTAATGTCTTACATCCGGTACTACTTTAACACGTGATCAAAAATACTTTCGTTTTCAAATTAAAAGAAAGTTTATATAACGGTCCTTAATTTCGAAATATGTAGTACAAATCGTTTTTATATGGAATTACTTCTAATCAATTAAAATAGTTTTAATGGGAACATATTTCTACTGTAATGATGTGGAACCGACATTGTTTAATCTGTGGCCTTGACCACAGACTAAACAATAGTAATGATTGCATAACAAAAATTGCAGTAAGGCACCGAACTAATCAATTAAGCTATCTTAAAATGCCTTAAAACTCGCTAAATATATAATGTTGACTGTAATACACGATAATAACGTAATTCGCGCCTGTAATCCCCGAAGGGGTAGGCAGAAAGGATGTAGTACAGTCCCAAGTTTCACCAGTTACGTTTAAGTCCCATAGAATAGGTGTTGAGCTTATCGCCATACATCTCGTACAATTCCAGACTCCCGAGTCACTATTAGAAATTTTAAATTAGATAAACCTAATAGCATCCGACCCGGTATTTGAACCCAGGCCCTCCCGATCGGCAGTCGCATTTGCAACTACTCGACCAACGAGACAGTCACACATGATAATAGTTTTCAATTATGAGAATGTGTTACCATATGAATGGTATTTAATTTTAATTATCAATGTGACGGTTCGATAACTTTCTAGAATCTTCTCTAACCTCCTCCTCCTTAGTAACTTCTAGAATTGACTGCCTCATCGGTTTAGAGGTCTACAAGCACGACTACTGATCACGATGTCCTGAGTTGCATTCCCGGGTCGGACAAAGTATTATTAGGGTTTTCTAAATTGAAATTCACAGTAGAATTTGAACTTGAGTACGGTGTATGTCAATAGACTTTCCCGTACATATATACCTGGTGAAACGTGAAAGTTTACTACACTCCACTGCTTACCTCTTCGTGGAAATACACGCGTGATGTTGTATTATTCCTAGAATTTTAAGACGGTCATGAACCTGCGTTAGGTCAGCAGCCAGACATCAGCTGGAGGAATCAGTTGTTGTAAAGCTGATTATGACGCAGTGTTTAGTTATCTGTATTTGGGCGATGTTGCGTCATTTAATGAATATTCCATTACGAGGTCTAGCTGCGTGGTCCATAAATTGTTTTATGGGCAACACTGACTTCGATGCTTGTTGAATTGCATTTGAATTGATTGGTTTTAGATTGGTTTCTTTTTGTCCGGTTAACTAGGTCCTCTAGTTAATTTTTTTAAAAGTTTCGCTTTTAAGAGTACTAAGGTGACAATTCGATTTCCGGTTTGACGTAAACTGGTAAAAAAGTCAGATACGATATTTTCTTAATTAATTATTAATTATTAGTATGATATTTAATTATTAGTATCATATTTTTAATTAATTATTAGTATCGTAGTTTTCATTTAGTATTTCCAATTATTCATATGTCTATATTTTGTTACTGCTATGGACATAAAGATATTAAAAACAAAAAATTAAGAAAACAATTCCTGTGAGAGACATATCCTTGTTAACTCGAAAACCGAGTCTTTGTAGTTTTAATAAAAATTTACATTTAGGCGATCGTTCAAGCAGTGATTATAATCCTTGGCGTTGTGGCAAATCACTAAAGATTTGACGACTATCATGCCAATGGGCACTAATATATATATGCTTAGAGTCTATGTATCTAACTCTATTACCATTTGCCATATATACGTTCATATATAACTTCACGCCAGGTCCCTTATGAGGTAGGTACTACACCAATTACAGTACTATGAACTTTAACGTTCATTTCTGTATTACTTTCACAACTGAAATGCTTTAGAACAGTCCTTCTCAAAGTTGGCGATTATGCATCTTTTTGTGTATATCTTCGTAGGTCGATATAAGACTCAAAAACTGAGAATCCAAAAAGAGATTGAAAAAAATGTTCTTTACATTTAAAAACAAAAAAAAAGTATTTTATTTACAATGCAAAACTGCAATTTTATTGCAATGTTTAGATTTAACGTTAATTTACTAAATATATTGCCGGACAGTAGTGTGTGGTGTAGTGGACAGTATATTGGGACATTTCTACACACGGCCATATGATCCCAAAGTATCAAGAGATATTGTGACATGATTACCAGACAAAATAAATAAGTTTTGACACACCATAGACAATATAATTTATGGCTAGAACAAGCGTTCACCGGATACCGCTGGTACATCTCACGGCTGCTCGCTGATGGACGGAATTGGAAGCTGCGGCGCGGCTGGCGGGCAATTTAACAATGTTTGTTCTATCGATTAGATATCAATGATTGCTTGGTGTGACGTCATTTTAAAGGTCAAGCTTCCAAGTAACCAGTATCCAGTATCCAATAATATTATTGTATTATCGCATATATTGTCGTTCTGCTGTTTTTGTAACAGTTACGATATACGATGTTGATGGACCCAGCTGCCGAAGGAGATTCAGATTCACCGGTCATGACCTAATAGAAGGAATTCTGACTAATTGGAGAGTTAGAAGTCTCCTCAACGGGTATGCAAGTATGAAGATAGCGATGTACGTGGAAACAGCACTGGTCTGTAAGGTAATATTAGGCAATCCGTGCTCTCTGCATATCACGTATGGGACCGGAAAATATGTAAATGTTTAATAGGTCGGACGAAAATAGGTTTTCTTTTGTCTTAGTTTTTCCTGTTAAGGGAAACCAGTGATTTTATTAAAAAAAGCTAAAACATTGGAAGGATTGAAAGATATATTAATAAATGAAGATTTGAGTATTTTTTCTTGTATATTAATTCTGTAAACAACGATTCAAACAAGCCTTAAGAATGCGAATTGGAGTCGTAATGGACATCATCATTATCATCATCATCACCACCACGACCACCACTACCACCACTATCACCGTAATCATCAGATTGTTTAAGTCCACTGCTTGATACACGCCTCTCATGAGGTTTTGTGACCATATTCCCCACGCTGGGCATGTGTATTTCTATTTCCAACAAAAAGTATGTCAACAAAAGGTGTGGTTATTCCCATAAAAAAAGAAAATAATAATAATCGACCCACTTATCATTCCACTGTTGGAATATGGGTCTCCTCTCATATTGGGAGGGTTAAGGCTATTTATCTACCACGCTGGCCAAGTGCGGATTGGGGACTTCACACACCTTAGATTTTTTTTTTTTAAATAAATTCTAAGGCGTGCAAGTTTCGTCACGATGTTTTCCTTCACCGTTAGCAAGTGATGTTTAAATTTAAAACGCACTTTTGCAAAGGGGTGCCCGCCATGGATTTGAACTCAGCACCCTCAGAGTGAGGCTGACTTTCTTAACCACTAGGCTATCACTGCTTATCGCATTCGCATTAATGAAAACTTATTATTTATCGGACGGTGCAACGATGCCTCAGACAGACACACACGCTCGCACAAAATAAGATTATAAGACCATTATAGAATAATGGGTTAATAAAAAAATTAATTATTAATGTCACAGAAAGAGAACCATTAACTCTAGTCCGCCATCTTGTTTTCTCTAAAGCTATTAAATTTTAATTTGGTATTTATAATCGCGTTCTGTGCTGCAAGCTGCAACCATGTATGGAGTAAATAAAAAAAATGTTCCCACAACGGCAAACCACTTTTTCATTACATTCCGCTTAGAACCCACCACCTGGCCGTGTCTTTATGGCCAGTGTGTCCCCATGGTGCTTTCACAAGTAATATTCTTTTTATGGCTTTCTTGAGAGAAATTGTTTTAGAGGAATTCTTTAAAATTTGTAGATGTCATATAATTTTTATTCTGTTAGTATTAGGAGACGTCATGCCAGGGCTTTTACGGTGTGGGTAGAGAGCACCGAATGTCAAATATATACATATGTATATGTATTTATTTATTAAATTTATCTTTATTTTTTTAATGCCATATATTTAAAATTTCGATACAATATTCATATGAAATTTTTAAAAAAACCGAACGATAATTCGTTAAAAAAACGAAATAATACAATTATTTTGATTTAATGTGTTAAATGTAGTAATAGTATTAATAAATATAAAATAATATAGCACACAAAAATATGATAAACAAAAAGAAATACAGAAAAACTTAACAGTAGACAGTACTCAGTAGTTACCATTACCTATATACCGAGTTGTGTTATAAGGCATACTGTCTTAGTACACAGATCTAATAATCAGACTTACCTATAGAACCAGTCTTGTTAAAAATAGGATATAGATTTCTTTAGGCTATATTGAGCTGTTAGGATTAAGTGGCTAAATACGTTCCTTTGCCACTTTTTTAAACCCACACATTGTCTAACACAAATTTTATTATAATAGTATTTATCGAAATATAAATATTCAATAGAAAGATAGTTTAATCATTAGTGCCATTTTCAATCAAATGCTATTCGACAATTTAATAAAAAATATGGCAGTAAATAAAGTGTGAAAATTTTTAGTAATTCGTTTTTCAAATTTTCAAAAAAATATTTAAATGACTGTAAATATATTTGTGTTTTTAAAATATTTCCATGTCTGTAGGTACAACCTGTGCGCCAATACTTGACACCTGCGTGCCATATAATTATAAAGAAGGGCTTTCGATGATTGGAAATCCTTCTTTTTTATTTTAATGCAATTATATTGTTGCTAACAGTCTGTTAGAAAATTTAAAAAACTTAACAATAAATTTTTCGCATTGAACAAACACGCTGCCGTGACCTTATGACGCAGGTTTAACATTATTAGGAACGGGTCGTATTTTAAAAAATGTGTGTTGATAAAAAGCATAATAAAAATAATTTGTTTAAAAAAACTTACATACATATATCCACTTACTTCCAGATTTGGCTTTAATTTACATAAAAATATAGACAAACTATCTAGTGTTTTGACACCTAAACGGTTATAGGAAAAAAAAGAAACAAAAATTTGTTACAGGCTATAAATAAATCTACATCCGATATTTGCTAAACCAAACTTGATCCTATTGACCCCGTGCTTTAGGATAGAAGTGGTAATTTTTTTTAATCGAATACGTCAAACTCAATTCAACAAAATCTAGTCACACAACAATTTTAAAACTTGTTCGAACTATTCGTGGAATATTCCAAGAAATTAAAAAAAATTATAGATACTTATATCACAGTTCTTGACGTTTAAAAAATATATACGTACCTACATTTTTAACTCCTACATATTATGTACCTATCTTCCGCATTAATTAAAAAATAATTTCCTTAATTATTTCAAAATCCGATAATAATAATAATACTTGCTGAATTTTTATTTCGTTGTAAGCATTATTATTCGAAAAAAATTTTTTTTGCACCATATGTTATTATTACATAAAACAGTAAGTTATACTCACGTTATAATTATTCCAGCACTTTATGTCACTTTATCAACACATTATTACGAAATGTTCAGTTTGAAAACTAGAAATTCATGTACTAATTTTATCCACGAAATTGATTAAAACAGACCACAAATAAGTAAGAGAACTTATTAAAAATAAAATAAGAATCCTGTTATTCTTAATTTAAAAAAAAACAGTTTATATTCCGTCCGTTATTCCAATTTCAAAAACGTTTAACGACTCGTGCTTGTCTAAGACCGCGCGCGCGCACAACGGACGCCGTCCATTCACTAAACGCGTTTCTTGTCATTAGCGCGCTTTATAGAAAGAAATGTAAACAAACAAAAAATACCACCTTTTATGCGTCAATGCACTCGCCGCAGTTTGCAGTTTGAAAAGTACTAAAGGTAGCTTATATTTGGAATTACTTTCATGAATAAAATGGAAGCTGACTAAAATATGTAGATTTGTTAACTCATACATGTACGAAGATGTCGCATTTTTTTTACATTTCATTCTACGTATTAAAAAAAATTAAATGTTACGACATAAATTACTTTAACATAAAGTTAATTACATAATGATATTATATTAATATAAGGATAGTTTTATTATTATTGTTATTAAGGATAGTTAATAACATGAAACTTTTAAATATCTAGAATGAAGTTATTTACAGCTTAGGGTAAGGAAATTCAATATAAAATAATATATAAAATAATATAAAGGTGCTGAAATCATTTTTCGGAATAATTACGAAATCGGAATTACTAGGGAATCATGGAATCACTACGAAGTTCCTGCGTTAGAAATCTGGGGCACCTCTGTCCAAAAATGTGCGTTTTAAAATTAAATACCACTTTTTGTATCTAACCGTGAAGAATTAACTTTATAATGTTCCACACTTGATCAGTGCGGTAGAACATGGCCCTAATCCTTTTCTTTTTTAGACTTTAAACCGTCTCCAATAACGGAACCTTAAGGGGGTTGAAAATGACTGAAGAAGAACGAATGAATGAAGAACTATTACATTCGCATCTAATTATTTTTATCAGCTGTTCTACATAATTAATCGAATGAGATATATTTACAAAAGTAATTTGTTGTTTCGCATGAAGTCGCTGTTAATGATTAGTGAGATTATAATGGTTTCTGAAATACATATACGTAATTTAGGATTTTCCTCATTATAAAAGATCTATTTTATTATTAAATGTTTCGCGAGTATTTATACACATAATTAAAAATGTTCCGGCTTAACTCACGTACGTTTTTCGGGATTGCCCGACTAGTTACGGACCTGTACGAGGGCCTTCCTCATGAGCTCCCGCCGCTTGCAGCGAGGTCGCGATCTAGTTAAACATTTCTTTTATATTATTTAATACTCTGTTGTTAATTATTCTGTCATTTTACAGAATATTGCAATAAGGAAAAATCATTACTGTTTGATCTATGATTAGAACGACCAGGATATTTTTCCTACTTTTTATCTTGACAGAATAAGTGGGGATTTTTTCCTTCTTTTCATATCGGTACACAGTAGAATAGTTGATCAACAGCGAGATTTTTGCAATATTGTAACATTTATAGCGATTGCTTTATTCCCAGGATTATACAGGCCAAGTAATAGGATCTTGTTGATGTTACGTTTACACAACAAGTCCCGTTTAGGGTAGGCTGATAGTATTGAGTGGGTAATATCTCTATCCTTACACTCATGACGTGTGTCCTCCGCAATCGTCAGTTTCATACATTTTTTTAATAGGTATAACCCCCAGAAGTACCAGTCTGTTCCCGAAACCCGACTGATTTTTTTTCGAGGGTAGATGGTCAGGATTTCTGCATCAGTCCCTTCGCTTGCTACTTGAATAATATACGATGTTTTTATCAATATATTTTAATGCTGATTCAATGACCATAAAATTTTTATAGTATTGATGTTATATGTTCAGAATATATAATTTCCGCTTAAAACCACAGAATTGAGGTAAACTAACGGAAATATTTTACAAACTGTTCGTTTGTAAACCAGGCTTTTATGTATTGCAGATGGACCAAGTGTTCATACACAAGAAGGAACATTTTATTATTTATAAGAAGTGTATTTTTTTACTATAAGCAGAATAAAATAATACAATTAAATGCTTTTAATATGAAACCTATTAAACTGTATAAATTCTGCCTCGTTGGTCGAGTGATTGCAAGCGCGACTGCTGATCGCGAGGTCCTGGGTTCAAATCCCGGGTCCCGAATTTTCTAATTTAGAATTTCTAGTAGTGACTCAGAGTCTAGAATGATGGTTGGTGTATGGCAATACGCTCACTGTCTATTCCATGGGACTTAAACGTAACTGGTGAAACATGGGAGTGTACTACACTTCTCTGCCTACCCCTTCTGAGATTATAGGCGTGATGTTAATAGTTAAGAAAATATTAATATTGTATAGCGTTGGAAACTCGTGTTTTCGTGACGAAATGGTCTTTCTCGTCTTTCTTCTTCTTTTGACAAACGCTGATGGCATGACAGATCCACATTCTTTCTTTCTCTTGCAGACTGAAACCTTTTCACACTTGCCAGTGAGAGACGGATAACTACAGGTTAAACAAGTAGTTAAGTTTCTTAACGGAATGAATGAGTAAATGTTTTTCTAAGACCGAATATGATGTGTCAAAATACCCACCTTTAACCATTTCGGTTCGCCTTCATCCGCCTACACGTGAGCAAAGTAAAATATCCTTAAGAGTATACCTACATATAGTACATGTGTATACAAGGTTAGACAAATATATATGTGGAAAATGTGGTGAAGAAACCCTGCAAATATTGTCTAACGCCCTTCGGCAAGGGATAACGATCTGTGGCTACAGACAGAAGCTGGATTCGGCAAATCTGTCAGTGGTTTTTGGTAGGCCTATGTCCAGTAGTGGACCGAGCTGATGATGATGGGTTAATAATTCTTCATTATATGGAAAGAAAGTTCAATTCCCAATAGAGCAAAAACGACGTCAAGCATCACGATAAATGCTCTAAGCATAGAATATTGAATCCTATCTCCATTAAATAACGTATACATTTGTTTAAAATGAAATGATAAACATTTTTTTGAATCGGACGCTAAAATGCGCGCGACTTCGCGCGTCTTTCTGTAAACAAATTTGCATGTTAAATAATGGAGATAGAATTCTATTTACTATTAAAAAGTCGAGACGGCTCGCTCCGAGTTTGCCCTAATAGGCATTAAGCCAATGTGTCAAAGGAATAGGCAGCAAATACAAATGTATAATAATTCTAAATCGTCCTTTCTATTGTAGGTAAGAATTTATTTTTTACAAACATTTTTAAGTAAATGATTTTGAGGTTAAAGGGTTTTCCGTTCACACGACGTCTGTATTTACGAAAATATTCATAGGTTATTATCAGCCACGTATAAAAGTATTTAAAACATCGAAATAGTAATTCTCCACTTGTACGATGTTTTATTGTTACAATTTAATTGATTGTTTTAAAAAAGTTGACAAATGTTATGTGTACATGTCTAATAAGAAAATTAAATACGACATTTTATAACCTTAAAATCTGTAAACCATAAGAAATTTTGTTACATATTAAATATATAAAAATTATATTGAACTATCCCATCCTTTTTTTTTAAAAAAAGTCCATGGCCGTCACGCAATTAAATACAGTGAGTATAGACCCTTTTTTTCAACATCAGTAGTGAAAGAATACAACAGAAAATCTCTCATTGTTTTAATCACAATAAATTACATATTTATACAGAAAAATAGTTTTTCTAACAATTTCTTACGAATTATATACATAATATAATTTAAATTATAAGTCATTTTTATGTCCTAATAACATAGGATTATTTTTAAATATTCCAACAGTGGAATGACATAACGGTCGAATATTATTTTTTTAATATAGCAAAATAAGCGCGGAATAAAAATTTTTAAAATTTTAAAAGAATATTAAATTATATTATTCAGCTCATTTGTAACATTAATATTAATTATGCTTATATTTAGCATTAAACATTTTTTAACAGAAATATTAATTATGCTTATATTTAGCATTTGTTTCATTTCCTTTCGTCATTTTTTTTTCAATTCGCATTAATAATATTCCACAACAAATCCATTTTACAAAAATTACTATAGTCTCAATAGATTTGTCTTTTCTATGTGTAAATTGAAACATCAGTACCTATCAATTATTATTGTTTATAATTATTAACATGTTTACAGGCTGCCAACAATTTTGGAGGCCATATTGATTTTTTAAAACATACGCTTAGAGTTTTGTGCAGTCAAAGCAATAGAATCATAGACAATGTTACACGTAGACGAGGTAAAGATATTAGGAGAAAAAACAAATTTCTATCCCATTGCGAGATTTGATAGTTGTATAGGACAATTAACATAAATAAATACGGTGATACAGAAAAAGGAAATGAGGATCATTTTTTACGAAATTTACATAAAAGATGCGACTGTTCAAGCGTAGTTTGCCTCATATGTTAAAAAAAAAACTGTTCTGCAGTTGCATTTGATTCCCACGAAAAAGTTCTTGAATACCTTCAATAGTTATTTAGTAATTTAAATTCGCTGTCTCTATGCCCTATCTGTCCCATTCATGTTATCCGTTTTTAGTTCAAATCAACAATACTACAATTTTGTTCACTTATTCTATTTATTTTACCGTTAATTTCCACAATTGATATTTAAAACGCAACATCACGCCTGTAATCCAAAAGAAGTGGGCAGAGGAACATAGTACACTCCCACGTTTCACCAGTTACGTTTAAGTCCCATGGAATAGGTGGTAGGCCTATTGCCATACACCGGGCACTGATCCAAACTTCGAGTCACTACTAGAAATTCTAAATTAGAAAATTCCAATAGTAGCCGACCCTGGATTTGAACCCAGGACCTCCCGATCGGCAGTCGCGCTTGCAACCACTCGACCAACGAGACAGTCACTTGATATTTAACTTACATAATTAATAATTTATGTACATAATTCGTGTAACACACGAGATTTCCGAGTAAATATTTGCATTCTTAAG
This sequence comes from Croniades pieria auraria, assembly GCA_018248815.1. Taxonomy (NCBI): domain Eukaryota; kingdom Metazoa; phylum Arthropoda; class Insecta; order Lepidoptera; family Hesperiidae; genus Croniades; species Croniades pieria. The sequence continues at coordinate 12,930 of DWJK01000424.1, forward strand.
ACTTAAAGTTTACGCTGTAAACTTACAGTTTACAAAGCGAATGTAAATTAAGACTTTACCATACTAAAAAATTACACTAATTGAAAACCAATTATTTATGTGTATTGTAAAACTATTCAACACATAAATACAAGATTTTAAATTGTATGCGAACATCTCACATATTTCAAAATCTATCTTTAGCATTTTGACCTATTCTAAAACGATTTACGAGACATTTAAAACGAATAAATTCCAAAATTTCTTACAAATTTTATAATTTACAAGATCACTTAACTATTTACAAACAATAATAACGAAATGCTAAATAAAGCCTTAAATAAACGAGACTTAAGCTACATTACAACACAGCTCTACTACATTTTTAATTACAGGTAAATTTCATAGTTGACTTCAAATATGACGCATCCTGTCACATCGTGACAGCTCATTTAAAAAACCTCAGTTCACAGACCACATACAAAAATCTTTCATCCATCGAAACATGACACATCCAACCACGTACAACTTCATTAAACTACGGCACAGATCTTGATTTCATAACAGACAGACAGACAGACATACGGCACAGATTTCACAATTGACTTCAAATATGACGCATCCTGTCATACATCGTGACGGCTCATTTAAAACACTTCAGTTCACAGACCACATAGAAAAAACTTTCATCCATCGAAACATGACACATCCAACCACATACAACTTCAATAAACTACGGCACAGATCTTGACGAATCATTACTTGTATCTCTCCGTTCGCCGTCTGAGAGCTCAGCATATATTTCTTCCACAGTCTTGTTTCTGGTCTCCGGGAAAGCGACGATCGTGTAGATGCAGGCGCTGAAGCTTACGATAGAGAAGAACAAGAACGTCCAATGTATGCTGATCAGCTCAACGATGCTGTTAAACCATTTCACTTGCACGAAGTTGCTTAGTTTGGCGCAGATGTTCGCGAACGAGGAAACTGTGCCGCGTAACTGCGGATTAAACATTGTTAATAGAGACATCAATGACAATAGAACTAGATGTGTGGTAATATTGAAAATGTAACATCGCGCCCGTGATCCCCGAAGAGGTAAGCAGAACAGTATAGTACGCTCCGTTTCACCAGTTACGTCCCATGGGATAGCTGCTAAGCCTATTGGTATACACCGGACACAGATCCAGACTCCGACCGACTACTGTTAGTAGAATGGAAATGGACCATTAATTATTTTTAAAGGGTTTTATTTAGCTTGACTTGTTTGTGTGTGGTTCAGATCTAGGATTTGAAATGTTACCCCTCTAGGTCGATTGATCTGAATTTTGGCACGCCTTTAGTTCTAATGACATTAGAAATATATGGGTTAAGTGCAATTGTAAATTTAAAATGGCCGCCACTTCAAAATGGCGGACTATATATTTAAGAAATAAAATCTAATTTCTTTTATCCGAAGAAAGTATACATATTGCTATTTAACTGTTTTTAAATATAAAATATACTAGATGCATAGATAGATGTATGCAAAGACAGATAGGTCCTACATCTATCTATATGAAATTTAATAGATGTATAATATATAAAGATTGCTTTAAATTGATAAGTGATGTATATATTTTAGGGGTGTACAATGTTTGAATATTTTGTAATCATTCCACAGCGATAAATATTTATGCATTTTTTACTGTGCTATTTACTTCCTCCAGGAGATAAAGAAACTAGCTTAGCTCTTGTTCCAAACGTCATGGTTGCTCGACGGTAAAACGAAGGCGCATAACTTACTAATAGATTACAAAGTTCAAAACTCATTCTACAAAAAGGCTCGGCGGGTAATCTCTGTGAAACGCTCGGCGAGTATTCTCTGTGAAACGCTCGGCGAATATTCTCTGTGAAACACTCGGCGAGTATTCTCTGTGAATCGCTCGGCGGGTATTCTCTGTGAAACGCTCGGCGAATATTCTCTGTGAAACGCTCGGCGGGTATTCTCTGTGAAACGCTCGGCGAGTATTCTCTGTGAATCGCTCGGCGGGTATTCTCTGTAAAAGAATGCACATTCAAACTCACTTGGAAGGTGAACAGGTCGGTGATGATGATGTACGACACGGGCTGGAAGCCGGCCGCGTCCGCGAAGATGCAGAGGCAGACGGCGGCGGCGGGCAGCCAGCCCGGCAGCCACGCGCCCGCGCTCGTCGCGCCGAACCACGCCGCCAGCGCCGCCGAGCCCGCCGCCATCGCCAGCGACGTCCACACCAGCAGCAGCTGCACACGGCGCCACTTATATAGGTGACTCGAAAACATGAGGGGGCGAGACATGAGAAAAGTCCCAAGAGAGAATACTTATTAGAATTAAACGTTCGTTCGTTCTTGCGATGTATTGACCTCTCGCTGCCGAGAGCCTATTTAGCAATTTAGTCCGAAGCTTACTCGTACTGTTTTAGAATGAAAAATCTAGTAAAATCCAGTATCTACTGGAATGTATGCAAGCATTGTCACCGGTTACCGGTAACCTGTGATCGAAGGGTGTGTCAAGATGTCCCAGATCAAAAACTCACCTTCCGTCCGGTTCTCTCGACAATACAGGTGGCCACGATCGATCCTAGCAGTTGGACCGCCCCGATCAGCATGACTTGCTTGTTGGGGCTGAGCTTCAGACTGACGGATTCCGACGCCTTCTCGAAGACTATGCTCGCATAGATCAGCACTATTAGGTACCCGTCGAACTGTTGCGTGATTTTGATAACCAGCGTGATGATGAAGGCTTTGAAGGTCGGTTTGTCTTTTACTAGAAGTAAAAAATATATGTTAAATGATGAATAAAATTCTGCCATAATCAGTAACTCCTTGTGTCTACTGCTGGACATAGGGATCCTCTAGTAAAGGGGTTTTCTTCCCGCTACTCCCATGCTGAACATGCGGGATGGGGATTCCAGAACGCTATTCCTCGCGCTGTCGACCCTGCTATTCATCAACAGCCAGGGTCATCAGACGGACGTTACAACCTCGTCAGTTATAGGTGTAGCAGACTGCACCAAAGGCAGGTGAGATTGATTTGGGCTACTGAGGTAGACTTTGGAACCACATACGCTATATTAAATATAAAAAAAGTAGCATCACGCCTGTAATCCCCGAAGGGGTAGACAGGGGAGTGTAGTACACTTACACGTTTCACCAATTAAATATATTTAAAATAAATAGAGATTAATAATAACTTTATTAAGCAGATATTGTTAAATTCCATTCCCATGAACATAGTCGATTCAAGAACGAACGAACTAATAACGAATTTATGTAACGACCCTTCGAGAGTACATTTCACTGAGAAATGACCAAGGTAATAAATTAAAATAGAATTACCAGAATATTCGAGAAATATACATATGATTTTGTAAAAAGGACAATCACATTTAATGCTATAAAATATATTAAAAATAATAATAGAGTTACTAATAAAATAATATCAAATACGTGAAGAATTTGAACCCGTATTTTGAAGGTAATAAGCAGTCTTAATAGACGACACTGAGCAAATAATGCACTCGCACGTCAAAGCATATGCAAAGCATATGCATGTAGGACAATTATTGTCTTGTTCGCATGGCGTCAGTGTCGTTAATGACATTGTAAATTATACATAAACATGAGATATTATGCAAACGTAACGTCGAACGCCCTCCAGCTAGGTGGAGTGACGATATACGCAAAGTGGCTGGCAGTGGTTGGATGCGAAGCGCTGAAGATTGAGCTCAGGGATAAAACTGGTGATGATGAGATTCTTTATTTTATTTCGCACTAGTTTTTGCAACTGATACGTAAATAATTGTCATACTCTCTTTCATCTCGAATTAAATATTCCTTATTAATTAGAATTATTATTTATATTATTAATTGCAATTATATATCGAGCGAATTTAAAGTTTTTTAAATATAAATATTATAAGACATTTATATATACATATAATTTTCCAGACAGATTTGGCATCGGCCTTGGTCTGCTTCTCGACCTTGACGATGTTCTCGATCTCTTGCTCTAGAGACCTGTCCATAACACTCACGCCTCGGAGCCACGCCAGCACCTTTTTTGCTTCCTGCAAAGGTCAAAGCCAAAATGAATGCCGAAGGTCGCCGAAGTTAACATAAATAAATAGCCAATTAAGTTTGTCAACACAATGCGGAATAGTTGCTAGTCAAATGTTAGTCGAGTCAAGGTGAAATTAATGCTGGTATATTCGATGCATCTCCAGGTGGAAAACTTCATTTAATTATACAAGCCATTTACAAAAATGAACTTTAACTTTAAAAGAATGCATGGAAACCGATGTTTTATGTTCGAAAATGTATTACTCAGAGATTCCTTTTATTTATAGCTTACACAAGAACAAAAAATAGATGACAAATAGTTATTTAGACGAATTATCGAACTCACGTCAACTTTCCCTTTTTTGACCAGAAACTCGGGAGTTTCGGGCATGGCGAGGAATATGAAGAAAACCACTGCCGGCACCACTAGCCCGATCCACAGCATGGCGCTCACGTCCAGGAGATCGGCCAGCACATAACTGGTTAAGTAGCCGATGTTCCTGTGGGAATATTTCAAGAATTTATACGTGATCTTCCAGTGCTGAACACCTTAGCTGTCGGCAGCAGCGTAGGCGGTGCGAGAAGCTGTACTCTACGATTCCCAACCCGCATGCCCAGCGTGGGGATTATGGGCAAAAGCATATTTCGTCATTAGGCGAAACCCATGTTCAGTAGTGGAACGACGAAGATAATGCTGCAAAATCATTGAGCAACAATGAAAAAGTGGTATCCTTTTGATGTTATTATATCGTCTGTTTCAGCACAGAATCAAAACAGCGGCTAATGCTTGGATGCTTAGGCTCATCACCTATTCGTGGAGCGCAAATGTGGAACGTAAATTTAACTGGTGCAACGTGGCAGTGCACAACATTCTTTTACTTACCTAAAAAACGTAACACGTTTTTTTAAAACGTGTTACGTTTTTTTAAAACGTGACATCACGCCTGTAATCCCCGAAGGGGTAGGCAGAGGGGTGTAGAACACTCCCACGTTTCACCAGTTACGTTTACGTCCTATGGAATAGGTGGTGAGCCTACTGCCATACACCGGGCACAGACCAGACTCCGAGTCACTACTAGAAATTCTAAATTAGAAAAATTCAATAGTACCCGACACGGTATTTGAACCCAGGACCTCCCGATCGGCAGTCGCGCTTGCAATCACTCGACCAACGAGGCAGTCAACGACTGTACGTTTTTTTAGGCATAAAATATTATATATTTTGTATATAATATACACTTATGAGGCTTTGGACATCACGTTGTCGCCATTCGTTACGGCCGCAGTCAAGGCTCGCTCATTACACTTCATTAGTTAGAAAAAGCCTTTGGCTACTTAATTGTCCTGACATAAGTAAGGCTTCACTCTATATATTATTATATAAATGAACGTAACATAACGCCTGTAATCCCCGAAGGGGTAGGAGAAGTGCAATAAACTGCCACGTTTCACCAGTTACGTTCAAGTCCCATGGAATAGGTGGTGAGCCTATTGCCATACACCGGGCACACATTCAGCCTCCGAGCCACTAATAGAAATTTCAAGACAAAAAATTTTAATAGTACCCGATCCAATCTACATGTTGGCAGACCTAATACCTGTTAGAGAATTTATGGGGATTTCATTTAAAACGGGTGAAATTTATTATTGAAAATAGTATAATTTCGTGAAGTCAAATAGTCTGGGTAATTCGTATCTGAGATCCGCAGAGGAGGCGTTTCTAACCACAAAGACATGATTGCTATATTGTCATAGTCTAACTATATAATGTCGTTACCATTAAAAATTTATAAATATCAGTCTTTAAACGATGAACATTTACAAATCAAGGCAACAATAAAATCTATAAAACAAGGTTAATTTATCAATTTAATTTGTTATTTTTTATAAATAGAAATTATTATTATTAACACTTCCGGTTTAGAGAGGTCTCCGAACTACGAACTTTTATAACATCTTTCAATGTTAGTGCAGCCATTTGATCTGAAGGTCATCATATTGTCTATTAAAATATCGGATTCGATAAAATGATATTGATAAAATGATTTATCTATTTAGATTTGCTAGATATTTAGATTTGCTTGATAAAGCATATTTTTAATGTGTGTCCATAGTAGCCGTATATAGAACTCACTGTGGAAGTATTAAAAAAGGAGGGCAATTGTCTTTAACACTTCCGGTTTAATGAAATCGACAATTGAAATGGAGTGTGCTTTATTTTTAATATAGGTAATTGTCTCACAATCAGTATCGACGCCTGCAGAACTGCGTCATAACTTCCGTATGTAGAATTTTATTATAATGAATATTAAAATAAATTCAATCCTCGTAGCGACTTTTGTCTTCATTAAAAATGTTTATTCAGGTACGTATTAAAAACTTTAAACAAAAAATTTATAAATATAAATTTTTATGTTACGGACACACCTGTAGTTTGAGTTCGTATTTTCTTTAATTTAACTTTGAAATTCGATAGTATATATCAGTTACTGTCTTTTAAAGACATAATTATACTCTTTTATCTGATTTCGTATTTCTTTTAAGCAAATTTGATGTATAAACCCAATTATTAAATGGCAAAGGAAGTTCCAAGCTCCGTGTACAACTTAGATCAGTTGTATCCTTTTATGTTTGTGTTTCATAGAAAAGAATTGATTCAATGTTTCTATAGCTTCGGTAAAGAACATGTTTTCTGACCTGTTTAGTATTAGCAGAGACCCAAGTGCTCCTCGCAGGTCGATGTCGCTGATCTCCTTCAGGTAGATCGGCAGCACGATATAGCACGCCGAGCAGGGAATGCCAGCGATGGCCCGCGCCAGAATCAACGCCCACGGCGCCAAGCACATCAGCTTGATTTGCCAGTACACCTGGAAAGTTCCCATAGATGATATGTACCTAGTGATTTGATGGATAAGGTATGTATGGTCTTTAAAGGAAATCATATAATGCAGGCGCATGCAGTGCATATAATAGAACTTACAGATTAATGAGTCGACGAGAACGAAATGTTGGATCAATGTAGTTTTAAAATGTGTTTAGTGTACCTTATGTTAGGTTGTAGGTAGCTCTCTACCTACCTACCTCGTGAAGGACGGTATGATAATAATAAAAGAAAAGTATATATATTGTTATGTATCTTACAAAGAAATAAAGATTCGAAACTTTGAAGATGTGGACGAAATGTTGTCGTCGATCAAACGTGTTATGTTGTTTACGTTTCGATAAAAAACAGTTTTTGATTTGAACTTGAGCAAAACCCAATGCTGGATTACATTAAGATTTGGTGTATACCTACATTGAACATATAAACAGACCAATCTCAATGCTTACGTCATTGGAATACCCCAATTTACAATCAAAAAACAATACATTTGTTATTCAATTTTTTATGTTAACGAAAAACGAAGGTAACATCCATATAAGGTATCTAATTCTTTCTATGCTGTCTTGTTTTAAAAACCAGAATATAATATGACTCGTAATGTAGATGTATCCGATCAAATCTTTATTTTAATTTTTATCTTTGATCACTGGCTATTAATAACGGTAAAGGAAAAAATCGTGATGAAACCTGCGCGTTGTGTATAATTTGCTTTTATTTTGATCCAACGTGTAAAGTTATTAGTTTTATCTAGAAGCATCTAATCCTCTAGAATGACATGAACAGTGTATGCAATATGTAATTAATTACATTATTATACAATAATATTAAATGTACATAATATTACATGTTAATTATAAATTTGCGTGCGATAAAGTAGAAAAGTATTAAATCTGCCAGCCATGTTCTACAAGATGGCGTATTGTAGTTGTGTTTGGCAACTCTTTAAAAGACACTCGCATGATTCAATTACAATTGTGGCGGGCGGAAGGAAGCGTTTGTGTACTTTTTATTTCGAGACATTTCCGAATCCTATTTTAACCGCTACCGCGAAAAAAGTATAAAAACGACAGAGACCGCGATAATAGACTGAAACGGAACATTTTTTATTAACTTCGACTTGTGTAGGAACAAACGATTTATTATTGCTAGCCGAAGAATTACCGTTTTTGTGATTGGAAAATTTAAACTGTCAACCTTAACCGTTTTGTCCGTTGCTATAGATAATTTTTACGGTAATACGGAACTAAAATCGATCAGCGCGTTTCTTAATTGGCGCCAATTTATCAGCACTAGATTTACTTGAAGTGTTTGGTTACCATACTGTTGCGGACGACAGTATCTCGAAACTTCGTTATAGCAGTTTTAAGGATTATAGTGTGATGGCCTTCACTTAACATTTAAATCGGTTAACAAATAAAGAAGTTATGTCATTTTATTTTTTCAAAACTTACGAAATCTACGCGTACGAAGTTGCGGGCACAGCTAGTGTTATATAAAAAGTGTGAAGTCTATCAAAGTGAACTTGACCAGCGTAGTGTGATCTATATTCAAAAAAGAATAATAATTTAATATGCGTATACAAGTATGTATATACTTTATTTTATTTTATTATATTTTTTATTTTTTACAAAGTCCACAGCTCTCGTTAATTCTACGTTTACATTTGTCTTAAAACTATACATATAGCCAATTATGGATTTACGTTTTATAAATATTACTACTTATATATCAAGTTGACAGTCACTAAAGTCACTAAGCGATGGCGGCTCATTGGGGGACGGCTATGTCCAGCAGTGGACAGAGATAGGCTGATGACGATGACGAATTCACGTTTGTGTGTGTGTGCGTGCGTGCGTGTATACATACATAAGATGTTTATGCTGTATCTTATGTATGAAAATTCTATGTAAAGTTACCTATAAATAGGTGGTGTATTTCTACGTAATATATACATATGTATTTCCACGTGTCAATTATTAAGTATCTATACACGGGTATATTACAGCTAACATCTCAGCTTTTAGCTGGAAAACACAATCTGATAACCATAAAAGTGTTATATTACTAACTAGCTGTGCCCCGCGGTTTCACCCGCTTTAATTAGAGAACAATCTATTAAAAAAACTATTTTAAGAACATCACGCTATAGTCACCAAGAGTAAATATAGTAAAAAATAGCCGTGCCCGCGACTTCGTACGCGTAGATTTCGTAAGTTTTGAAACAATAAATTTACATAACTTCTTTATTTGTTAACCGATTTAAATGAAAAAAACACTAAATTTTAAGTTAAGCCCATCACAATATAATCCTGAAAACTCCATTCAAATCGGGTAAGCCGTTTCTGAGATTAGCTCGCCCAAACATACAGACAAACAGACAAAGTGAAAAACAGTGTTTTGGGTTCTCTTGCGTATATAAAGGCACCCCATTATGAATTTTTAAATATAATTGCCATATACAGACGATCAGTTACAGTTTCATTATATGTATGGATTTGTTATTTAACACAAATTAACATTTAACACATGTCGGTAATCTACGAAACGGCTGCACCGATTTCAATAGCTGATGTTATGGAGAGTAACTTGGGCTAATTTAATTTTAGAAACAGTTTTAGGGTTCCATGAAAAAATTAAAACCCATTAAATGACATAAACCCACGCGAAGTGGCGCACACAGCTAGTAATAACAGCATTATTCAATAAT
>DWJK01000425.1:0-22570 GCA_018248815.1 Croniades pieria auraria
TTGGCCAGCGTGGAGGACTACGGCCTTAACCCTCTCAATATGAGAGGAGACCCATATTCCAACAGTGGAATGTTAAAGGGTCGGTTAAAAAAAAAAATTAAAAAAAAAAATTATTGTTAAAAAAATCGGAACATCATGCCTGTAATCCCCGAAGGGGTAGGCAGAGGAGTGTTGTACACTCACACGTTTTATTAGTTACATTTACGATATTATTGTTATTATAGATGACCATTTAAATAATTCATTATCATCATCATCAGTCTCTGGATGTCCACTACTGGACATAGGGCTCCCCTAATCAGCGCCACTCCTTCCGGTCCTGGGCCTTCCGAATCCAGCAGCTTCCCGCTGCCTCCACCAGATCGTCAGACAACCCCGTAGGAGGCATGATTCATTAAAATCTGCACAAAAAGTCTATGACAAAAAACCACGTCCAAGGCTACATTCGTGGATCTATCACATCTTCCACAGCCCGCAAGCCGAATGAAATTTCAGTAATTTGGTAAAGCGAATGCACGGAGGTACGGCTCTCGGGGATTTTCTTACCAACACGTCACACTACTGGCGAGTAAGCGATATAATATAATGTCATATACCCTTGTAGAGACTCGATAAAATACTAAAGTTAGACTACTTGAACGGTTTCCTTGCTTTTCCATAGTGTTTTTTGTCTAAGGCATATTATTACCTAACACCTATTACCAAAATACCGTTTATTGATGAACACTAAAGGGTGGTTACTAAACAAATACGTTCCATTAATGGAACGTGGGGTTACACATACTTTGGTTTATAGATAATCGCTCCTCTCTTATATTTTTGTATAGAACACGTCCTTTACTTCGCTTTGTTTTGTAGTCTATTTCGACTGGCACACCCAAAATAAAATGACCTCCCATTTCCCTCTAAGGTCTTTCAAAATGCGAAGATAGAATCAAAATTGTAAGCACGCTTAGAGCTTTATCAGTCTGGTCGTCGTTGGTTCATAATGTGCGGTCGGTGTGGACTTTGTGGTGTAGAAAATAGGGTTCATAGTCGTATATATATTTTAACAATTAAATTTGTATGCTAAGCCTTCTAAATATTATATCTAGTGGTAGAGATTAACGAAATGTACGTCTGTTTGATGTTCATTCCGCTTCATCGTATTTGTTTATTTGTTAACGAAATAACCGACTGGTCTGACCACAATTGACTTTCGAGATACGACTTTACCACTACGACGAAAATGCTATAAAAATAGGTAAAACACAGTTTTTTTGTGTGAAAACACACTACAAAAAATTACAGTCAAATTGTATTGTATACATATTATTCAAATTCGATAGAAACCGTAGTGTGATTCCTGACATTTAAGACGTTTAAATAAAGTAAAATAATATTTCACATAACTATAGCAACCCTGAACGGGCGCGTAGGTAAAATAGAAATCAAACCCAACCATCAAATATACTACATCATTATTTTTAATAATATGCCTATCTCATGAAAATAATACGTAGAAGTTTTTCCATCTAGAAATTTCTACGAACGTATGAAAACAATAATACTTTACTTTATATCTTAAAAGCTGACATAATAGAAGGTTAACTAAAGAACATAGAAAAGCATTTAGTTAGGGGTTGAATTGGCTGTTCCAGTGATGTTATTATCGGATTCCTTGTTACAATACTGTAGTAACATTGGGAGAGTCCTTGCATTAACAGGACGAGGCTGCTGTATTCTGTACTTGGAGATACACGCCCACGCTGTGATATCAAAGATTATAAAAATAATCCAGAAGTGAACTATTTTTTTTATAGTTCATGCTTTTAACTGTTATCAACGGAAATTGATGATTAACACAATTTATTCATCTTATGGGGTTTCGAAATAGATACATATATAAGCCACTCATTGAGGATTGGTCATTATATCTCATAAATTTACGCCCTCTAGATTTATTTGACAAGTATCACGATATCCCTCACAGATGCTTCATTACCAGTCAAAGCTAAGTGGAGATTTCTCACTGTTTTACATATCAAAACAATACAAGCACAGTTCATATAACCAAATCAGTCACTTTTATAATATACACAATACAAGTACTTAAACAATTTCTTATTTGATTTCATCACATGACATGTTTGAAAGTGATTCTTCTGTATGAATAGTCTTTGATACAATAAGCACAAAATGAACGTTAGCTTTGCTCACCAAGGTCAAGGTTTATGTTTCTGACAGGGATATTTTAAATCGTTGTTAGAAAATCTCTAATTGTAAATGTAAGAGATGAACTTCACACTGCTAACCTTGTTCAGGGCTGCGATGAAGTGTTGCAACGGTTTGCACGCTCGTTTTTAAAGCGCGCGTGTAAAATACCGAATTAGTTTCCCTCTAAGGTTTTCCTGAAGAATTATAACATGGCTTTGTTCAAGAAAAGTTGTAAAAGACGTGTCCTACAAAGCCGGCAAATCATTGGGCACTCATCAGGTATCGCAATTATCCGTTTGCGATCGTGAGCCCTTACCATGAGGAGTCCCGTCTGCCTGTTTGCTAGCCTGAATATATAATATGTGTATCTAATTTTTTTCAGGACAAAAAGATAAAGACCCTTATGCATTCGCTAGACAAGTGCTTATATCAAATCCATCAGAGAACATTATGAAGAACTGGCAGATGTATAAGTTTCTTCTCCTATTCCTTCACCATTATAGCAAAAGACTTTTAATCATAAGAACACAAATAACTTTATAAAGGTCTCATGGACGTGTCAATATTTGAACCCCAAACGCCTGAAATTAGAGACTGAAATGTAATCCACTAAGCTAACAGTGTTTTAACCAACTTTTAAAAATTAATTTGCTATGCCCTACAAGTGAAGGACAATACCAATGTCATCACATCCTACATAGATACGTAAAACGCGCTAACTTTGAATCTTCACTGTGAAGGTCAAGGTACACGATTCTTTCAGGAATCGCATTCAGAAGCTGCACTCACAGAATATTCAATGTTATATCAATCTAGAACTGCAATTTGTAGGTAAAATATTCGAACAATCGAGAAAAATATTCAAGTGTGCTTAAACATTTGAATAAATAAAAATAATCATGTCAAATAATTTATCATAGTATCATATCGAGCGTTATTTTGCGTAAGTCCCTTGTTAATAGTTGTATATATCGTAAAATATTGCAAAATTATTTAAAAATTATTATTAAATATTTAATTATTAAACGTTTTATTCCAAAAATTTATTTCGGTACCGTTTTAAAATATTGTAACTAAAACGAAGTTATCGAGATAAGCTTTGTGTTAAATTATTGTGAATCCATTTATCCTCACTATATTCAATATATCGTCACGCCAGGCCCCTTGCAAGGTAAATAGAAGAAGAAAAAGCACGTCGAATCTGTAACGATAGAGATATTGGGCCCGCGAAGCTCTCTTTTTATCTTTTTAACTTTAAGAATTTTGTTATGTATTTCAGACAAACTAAAATGTAACCTGTATCGGTCTCACTAATATGGTCCAATTTTGTCACTAATGGTCTTCCAGTCAAGAGTCGGCCACCCCTCACTTTACTTATATTAAATGCGTGCAACCGCGTCAGATCTACGAGTCTAATACATAAATATATTTATCTGTAAATTACAATAAGACCTAATTTGCATGAAACATCATTATCATCATTATCAGCCTATCTTTGTCCACTGCTGGACATAGGCCTCCCCCAATGAGCGCCATCGCGTCCTGTCCTCAGGATAGAAATATATATTTATTTATCATAAAGAATTTCAAAATGAAGAATATCAAGTATGACGTCAACAGCACCATAAAGACGTGAAAGGCAACGTCAGATATTGCACGAACTATTTTAAAACTGTTCCCTTTAACCAGGTCGAGGCTGACGTCCTCCAAGGACGCTCCAATCACGATAAGAATGTGTGGAAAATTCTCACCAGAAAAGATAATGAAGTGAGTGAAGTGAGTCATAATATAACTCAATTTGGTTCATGGTCTCGATAACGAAGTTTTATAAGAAGAATTTAATAAAAATTTAATTCAGGTTATAAATTTTGTACAGTATATAATCATGTTAGTTATACTTTTACGACGATACTGTTCTGCACATTAACACGTTGAGCGCCGTGTCAACCACCGGTGGCCTAAACGGAGGTACTCCAATTGGGCCGCGTCGGCCACCGGTGGCCGACACCAAGTACCTGGCATTAGCTCGCCATCTACGATATTTTACCATTGGCGCCGTGTCAGCCACCGGCGGCTGGCACATCAAAAAACACAATAAATCACCTAAAACATATCTCCAAAGAATTGAAATAAATGTATTTCGACCCATCATATTAAATTAAACCTAAAAACGTGATCAAAATTTTTGAATATTTTACGAAAATCTTATTGGCTGTCAACGTGTTAAAGAAGTTGTAAAATCCCAAAACGGTCCTAAATATAATGATGTAGATTGTAAAACAAACCGTTTTTGTTTCACTCAATAACTAGGCAAACCTTACTAATATGTTTATAAGTCTGATATAGTAGCCCTGCGGTTACAGCCCAGTGACACAGCTGAACCAGAAATAGGTTCGATTTCCATCCAGAACAAATACATGTACGACGAGCACAAATATTTTTCATTTTACCAAGTAAAATTATCTATATAAGGATAAATTTAAAATTTTGCACTATGTACTTTTTCAGATATTTTGTTACTAAAACACAGGCACTGCCTTGACTCGGATCATGATATACATATATCAGTCTCAAAATATTTACGGACATCCTGAACAATAAATATTATATATGAGTATATAATATTTATTGTTCAGGAAGTCCGACATATACGAAGATCGACCTCAGTGGAGTGCTATTGGAAAGGCCTTGACCGGCAGTGAACGAAACTGGGCAGATAATGAAAGTATTCATACCATTAAACACTATTAATTACGTCGTACTTTCATCAGTTTTTACGTACAGGTCCCGACAAATCTACTACAACAGAATATTAAGCTGAAATAAACATTTATATCTGAAAATTATTTACGAAGACGCTGATAAAGTAAACAAAACACTTCATACATTGAAGTGGATAATAACATTTTATGATACGTCAAAATATTTCGATATCGAAAACAAAATATCTTGTTAATAATAAGCTTACGATATTTCGCCGAGTTAGGCTGTAGACGATAGTCATTTGCTTATTAAAAATATACATTTATTAAAAATGTATTTACTTTATGCCTATATACGAATATATATGTATGTGTGATAGTTAGCCTCCCTCTCCAAGGGCTTAGATCCTATTTCGTATCCCACACATTATTAACTCGCATGCGTTCATTTATATTCAATGTCTCTCATTGTAACAGTGAAAAAATCGGTTGGAAACCTGCACACTTTAACATCTTCCACATCGATCCCTAAGGCGTAATCTGTCGAATCACATTTGCTTATTATGTCAGGCTAGTATGTGTATGTACTAACCTTTCTCACTGTGAGACCCCTGTCAAAAAGTGGACGGTAACAAAGTTTATAATAATTTTAAATATTGGTAGATGATATACATACATATGTATGTACATACAAAATCATAATCAAATAGTGTCAACGAAAGGATATACACATGTATCGTCCGCTCTATTTCTGTACCGTACAAAACGAATGCCATCACTTTGTCGTTCTGACTACATCTCCATATGATTTTCCATCACTCTGGGCTTAGACGTGCCTTGACAAGCCTTTTAAGAAATCCTAACAACGGCAGCGTGTGCGCCCTAATGGAATGTATTCCGACAGATATTCGTGGAAGCATCAAAGTATTAAAAAGCCGGTTTCCATTTTTGCAGCCTACTAATGACTCCATATTTCGATTTGCGATAGGATTGTCGTGTATCTGTGTAAGCGACGCACGTGTATAACGACAGAAACGACTGTAGAAGAAGCATGCTAGGCCTGTAAGGATAAAAATATGTGGCACTTAGTGTTCTCTGCTTACCCTCTACGGAGAACAATATGACCTTTATAATAATAAACCTTCATAATTTGCGATTTGCTATTACTCATGAATTGTAGCATGAACCCATAATTTTTAAGATTATTACAAGATAATGTACCTGTTAAATCAACTCAGTCTCAAAGCTAAAACTTAAGTGAATGTTACTAAAGGAGACCCGAGAAGTTAACTGAAAATTTAGCACAGCTAGATCCAGGCTATTATCTTGTATTAAGCTTTTATGAAATGGCAATCAGCCTCGATCCCTTGTTCCCCAGTCTCCCGTCGCGATTAAACACGTGCATGATGCACGTGAGTGGAGTTTTGAGCTTTTTAAAACCATTTTCTTTACACGTCATGTTGTAAAGCAATAAAATGCTATGTCACTATGTTACATATATCTATTTATTTGAAATCGTTATTCCAATATATTTGTAAAAAAGTAGTAACAAAGAGCGAACTCGGTACCGTATGTTATTTTCTGTCTGTCGTAGGTGATTAATGAAAGTTTGTGATGTGAAACTCTGTATTATTGCTAATAATATGATCAAACAATAATGCTGGTTATAATTGAAGATTTCCGTAAACTTTCAAACTCATGGTGTCCCTACAGCCTGCGTACATTTTTGGCACATGATATTTTTCTTTCCACTCAGTCGTTCGACCCTCGTTCTGTCAAAACAAATGCCTTTTTTCCTCTGTTGCCGCGCGAAACCTCCATCTCGTGTGCCCTCAGGTTTTTACTTGAAGTACAAATTAAAAACAGCTCGAGTACCTATTTTTAGGTTACTCGCAAAACTGTCGAATGAGCAAGGTTGACGTATTGTGTCGTGCCACTTTTGTGTTCTTTAGTTCACATTCATATGCCATTAATACTGCATGTATATTTTAACATGACTATAACTAGTGTACTAAAAAATATGTACTGATTTCATTGTTTATCTTGAGTCGTTAATAATGTAACACACATACGTTATGTGTATTATATACATACATATGTATATAATACACATAACAAGGACAGATTATATCAACGTCAGCAAGACAGGTGAGATGTAAAGTACAATTATTTTACGGACCAAATTATATTAAACATTTTTTTTTTTTATTAAAAGCAGAGATAGGATTAACCTAAGATATCCTGATGTCGAATGAGTTGCAGAAAAGCCCGCCAGATGGCGTCCCCTGTAACTTACACCCTTCGCTAATGAACGCCCGATTCTTTTTCGATTTTCATTCGAAACAAACAGGGGATTATTTCGGCAGCGCAGGTACTCGGGCGGGATGACTACCTTATACAAGGTGCTCGACAATGGCACTGGGAGTAATTAGTGTCTGCAAATTAGAAGATCGGGTACGTTTCATTATGTCTAAAAATTTACATTGTTCGTGCCCAACATCCGATATCGATAATCAAATTCTATATTGTTGGTTTAGAGAAAATATATTTCCTTCTGATCAGCTTCTTTCCTGTGTCATTGAGATTGTTCTCCAAACCTTGATTAGCTCCTTGACGATGCTGCAAAATTTTTTTTTAGGTTAGAACTATTCATGAAAAGTCAAAGGACATATCTAAGAGCAGCAGAGTAGCGATCCGCTTATTATTTTTATACAAACTCATATATATATTTATATATATATTTATATATATATGTATATACATACATATATATACATATATATATACATATATATATATATATATACAAACATAATCGGCTACGATTAAAAAGCCACCATTTTTAACGGAAAACAGACGGAAAAACATCTATATATTTTATGTGTATGATTATTAGCTATTTAGTTGCTATATTTGATAGTAATTGTGAAGATGTCCCAAGATATGTATGTATGTGTTATTCATAATTTCGAAATGAAAAGAGACACCTTTATTTTTGACAGATCGTACATATTTAAAAGGTACGCATACAATGTTAACATTACAGATTTAAAACAATACCATTTGTGGGAATACTATATTATTTTGCCTTGCATGACTAAACTTAAATTATTTCATCAAACTACAAAAACACGAAGCGAAAAAATCATCAATCAATCTATATCTAACCCTTTCGTGCTTATCCGATTATCGGAACGTCAACAGTGACTTCCATTGGGAAGTGTGTTGGTTAATTTAACACCAATATTGCCATGTGACATGCCATGACGCAATAATCGTTACCTAACTCGTTACAATCTCGAATCGATAATTCGTAACATCGATGAGTAAAGCGATTATAGATATTGTGATAATAACCTGTTATTAGTTTTATTGCTATGCATGTCATTAGGTCGTAATGTTGGTGAATGCGAGGTCGCTTCATAAATACAATATGAAAAATATAAATTTGTTTAGATATTTTGGGGTCAATTCGGATAGTCATAAATAGTAGAGCTAACATAAGAGCCAAATAAAATTACGCTGTTTTCCTCCCTAAAATGACACAAAGTCGAATCTTGCTATGCAAATGAGCAAAAAATCTTTTAAGATATTCTTGTCTCTTTGCACATTCCATTATCCGGTTACATTATCTAATTATTGCAAGTAAATCTATAATTTTTAAGCTTATAATATTATTCGATCGTAATTTCGAAACTACGAGTACATTATTCGAACTTTCTTGCTCTACATTTTTCTGTCTAATGTTGGATACGGCTCTCTATAAAAGTCAGAATTCAGAAAAAGATAGGAAAGAAAATGGAGCATTTAATAACATTTAATGGTTAGTAGACAATCATCATCATTATCATCAGCCTATTTTAATCCACTGCTGGACACAGGACGTAGATATGAGCGCAAAACGCCATCTATCGGCAATAATCGTTGCCTTTCAACGTTTTAAAGCTGTTTTATGTCAATTGACCGTGTAAATGTTTAAAAACAAAATTAGAGTTAACATTATTATTCCGAATCAGATATTATGTAATTTAAATCTGTCTTGTGGCGCCATCTCGTGACGGACGATTCGAGAATGATGATAATTAAATATTATTGTTGAAATGCAATTAATATGATTTAAATCATTTTTGAATTATGTAAAAATCATTTAAATATTTACTTTTAATATTAAACTATATTTTAAGAATTGTTTTTATGTTAATTCATTTGTTTGTTATAAAATAAGTTGTAGTTTTTACGAGGTGGGTATAAAAACGATTGAATAATGGAAAATGGGGCATTATTGTATTAGCAATGGTGCGGGTATATTCTTCCACAAAATAAAAGAGTGATTTCCGTACCTGTGTTTTTTCCTTATGGCATTTCAAAACAAAAACCCTGGCTTAACGCCAACATAGACAACGTCATTAGACATACATATATTCGCCCTTTGTTACAACTTTATTTTCGACATGTCGCTCGGAATGATAGCGAAACGTAATAACTGTAATACGGAAACGCATACAAAACGTTAAAAAATTGGTCAAATCTATCACACGCTTGCTGTATATCGCCTGCAATATGCAATCACGTGGACTACGGACGGTTGGATCTATATAGAAATATATCCACAGTACCTCAACAATTCCAATTCTCTTCTGCAATTCCCAGCCACAAGCCAATGTCGTCAAACGTGGCACAGCACTGGATAGTCGCGCAGCGCCTTATCGTTCAGAACCAATTAAGCAGATTGCATTTGTATGGATTTCACATAAATCAGGACCCGCTGCGCTCCGTGAGCGAATTCCCTCAGGATGAAGCCAGGAAATCGGCATTATATAATAGGTATTTCTAAATGCATGAGGGAAATATAATATTTTTTTAAATAAATGTCGCATATTTAAATGATTTGATTCTATTAATCTTTATATTAATATTTAGCGAACAGCACAAAAACCCTTTATTGTAAAATCCTGGCTAGTCTATTATATTTGTGCACCTATTATACATAAGTCGATTGACTTTAACTTTTACTTTTATTGAATTTACTTTTGTCACTGGCCAAATTCTTTATATTTTATCAAATGGAACATTTTGGAACAAAACATTATTTTATCTTGCTCCTGTGTGTGCTTTTATTTTTATTATAAATAATCCTTCGAAGCTCAACACCTTGTTATTTAACAACAGAAGTAGAGATAAAATAGATTTTTATGTAGCAATCCCGCTACAGACATTTTAATTTGGAGGTCATGAGATCAAAAAGGCATGGCATAGCTAAACGCCCTGGACGCTTGCTGGCAACAGCGTAGGCAATACGAAAAGCCATGTTCAGCGATCTTCAACCACATACCTAGCTTAGGGATTAACCAAAAAACTCGTTAAAGAAGGCCTGTGTCCAGCAGTGGACGTAAAAATTTGATTCAAAGAACATCGCGTTCCGTGGCCAAACGACATTCCTACTTAGCGCGATGTCTTTACGTGATTTACTTTAGTTACACAATTAACGCATTTCCTTACGTCGTACGGATTCGAGGAACGTTTTCCTACTTAATTGTATCGTGGGGAGTGGATTTTTACATCACATTTCGAATGCTTCACGGATTATGTAAGCGAATACAAATGTAACAGAAAATAGAGATGTACGAAAGCAGGAGAAATTATTTTCTATCTCTTACAATCTCTTTCTTATGTGAATCGCTCGGACACTCAAACTTAATAACATTTTTAAACTTTGTGCACCCTAACATAAATGTAAGCTTTTTAGAATAACTTGAACCCTTTAGATGTAAAAAGAAATCCTTATAAAACCAACTTGTATTGTAAATAAAAATATTACATCACGCCTGTAATCCCCAAAAGGATAGTCTGAGGACTGTAGTACAGTCCCACATTTCACCCGTTAGGTTTTACGTCTCATAGAATAGGTGGAGAGCCTATTACCATACACAGGGCACATATCCAGAGCCCGAGCCACTACTGGGAAATTTTTACTAGAATTTCTATGTCACAAAATCTAAGTTTGAAAGTCCAAGTAAGAAAATCCAGTAGTACCCGAGCCGGGATTCAAACCCAGGACCTCTCGATCGACAGTAACGCTTTGCAACCACTCGGTCAATGAAGCAGTCTATATTCTATCTATGGAGTAGAAAACGAAGCGCAGCCTACCCCTTCAGGGATTACAGGCGTGATGTTACGTTTTTTTTTTTTACCTGCAATTTATTGGTAATATCATAAACAACGCAGAACAAGTAACGCATATCAGCTAGTTCAAAATAAACCTAAAAGCCTTTTTGTAAATACATGAGCAAAATCAAACTGTTCCTCTTATGAAAAACTATAAACTTTACATTAGTAAATAGCTGTTTATTTTAAATAACATACACATTCACGAAATACAAACATAATTTTTGTGTGAAACAGTTTTAAAACACATTTTAAAAACGTTACTCTGAAATATTTGATGTAAATGCCTTAACGAGTTGCGGTAATAAAAAACGCTATAGAAAGTTTATGTAACGTGCTTTTAATTAAGCCAAACCCTAAAATTCTGTGGCTGAACAGGCGATGGCACATGAACCCGAAATGCCGAGCACGCGGTGCCTATATTATTTTACCTCATTAATTGGCCTCAAATACACCTGTATTGTAGCATAATCTGCTAAGCAGTTCTCCGGCAGAATGCAGTTCCCAAATTTTTCTACTTTCTATTTAATAATTCTATAATATTACTGAATTTAGGTGAGAGCATCGTATGCAGTTCACCCTGTACACAACTACGCAATAAATGTATTATATACTCCTTCAAGACAACGAGACATGATAGATCATCATTTGTTTCCATGGGACGTACACGTAACTGGTGAAACGTGGCAGTGTACACTTCTCTGCCTACCACTTCGAGGATTACAGCCGTGGTATGACGTACAACATAACGACTCTTTCAAATGTTCTTAATCGATTACCACTATCCATCCATAAGGAACAATGAAATATGTAATCTGGATATTTTAATAGATTTTCGTCTAAAAATCTCGTCGGTCTAATAGATTGGATGTATGTGAGTTTTTTAAACGCTTTTCTTTTGTTATTTTATTTAAATTTTATCTCTTCTACTCTGAATGTCGGCGCCCAACCGGTATAATCACTTCTCGTAGACGCAATACCGTTTCTATGCACATTAATTTACTCGTGCATCGTTGTTTCCCCGCAAAGTGAAACTGGTAATATTTTTATTACAATCAGTGCGGTTTTAATTGAGATTCCGCGGTTATTTGCACACCGCATGTTAAACGTTCCACATTTGAATTGATTTAAAAAACTCCAGCACAAAATTCGCAGATTTAAAATAGTGTTGCCATGGACACGGGTAGTACTCGAACTGAATATACAATATGCCATAAATAGGCCAAAAATAATTGTACTTAGGAAAATTCATAAATTCAGTACTTACACCGTAAAAGAGACACAGGATTTCGTCAATACACCGCAACCACACGGCACATTACAAAAAAAAAACCCGCTAACAAATTCCCGCCATTTTAGTTTGCAAATGATTACATTATATTTCCAAGAGTGCAGAATACCGTCGCTTTGTACAAAACTTGGGTTAATATGTAAATTTATCTGTCATTATTTCGTTAATAACGCAAGTTATTCACGTCAGACGCAAAACGGGCATAAACGGGAATGTTGAAATTTTAATGAGTGCCTTTGGGCGGTGCGCGCTGTGTAAAGAGCCCTGTACATTTAATATACACCGTGTCCGAAACGCCTTATACACAAAAATATTACTTTTAATACAAGAATTCTATTGTTCTTACCATTGTTGTATTAGTCCATCTTTCGTATAACGTAACGTAATCTTGCTGTTCGAAATTTGAAATTGAATAATTCCGAGTTCTAACGATTAAAATAAATCTATGCACGATAATGAAATTAAATTTATACTTAAAACGTGAGTTGAGTAATGGTTTTTTTACATACTCATTCATTCTCTGATTATATTTACTAAATACTCAAATATATATGGACAAAGTTAGAACTTTCACGGAACTTTCCGTGAACATCAAACGCTCTTGAACGGTGCAAGAATATGGTTGATTTGTACCAAAGTTTTCATAAAGTATTTAAATAATTGACAGCGAATCATCCATAATAATTGAAACTACCTACAAGAATATTAACACTAATTACACAATAGAACAAAACTGTGTGCGTGATTGGTACATATGAGCGTGTATGATGGTAGGGTTTGCAGGAAACTTAGATTTCCATTGTTAACAAATTACCAAGTGTACCTGCATACCTCATCCCTTATTCTGCAATACACTGATTGCAATTTTGCTCAGCAGCTGGCATAATTGATAATGTTTTGCTACCTCTGGTGCTTCGCTAAAAATATTGTTACTATCAAAACATCGTACATTTCTAAAAAGACAGCTTAAAGTGAATCAAATCGCAAATGACATAATTTTCTCTTAGGCATTTTCACATTTAAAAGAGGACATATATTATTACCCCGCATGTATTCACAGATGCAACAAATAAATACTTTTTCTAATCAAAACGGTGAGACCGATCGTGGCAACCCTATTGCAGTATGTTGGGGTCGTATCATCAAAGAAAGTCTAATAGATGGTAGCGTTGGAGCAACTCCCCAAGGAGTTAGCCAGTTTACCCATCATCTTTTCCCCTTTTCCTGGAAAAATATGTTATACATTGATATTTATAGACGAAAATCCAGTACGTGTATTTACTTATTGATCGATTATACTCAAAATAACGAAACGTGCGTGGGAAGTTCAAATATTTGATACACAAAATACGTAAATAACATTTTTAAGCGGTTTGATAACTTAGAACATTCGAATTTCGAATCTTCAAATGTGCCAAGATTCTAAAATTAAACGTCCTAAATTAGAAGCAAAACATATTCTCGCACTAACTGACACACAAATGTATGCACAAATAGCAAACCTGACATCTTAAACTTCGATAATAAACCTTTTTTTTTCCATTGGTATTATAAAATTTCCTACATTGTAGTCGGTCAAAAAAACTTTCTATATGTCGTTATAGATTTTTTTATTAAGTACGTAAAAAAGAAATGCTAAACAGTATAATATCAAAACTTGAATCAGAAGAACTGCGCTTAGAGACCTTTCAAACGAATTCTGACGGTTGCCCTAAGTTAAAAATATCATTAGAAAATTTAAAACTAACAGTAATTACATAGTACGGTATTAATAAATAACACGATTAATTTCTTAGTACATGACCTCATTACACCTCATACGTTGCCAATAAATCTTAGTACCATAAAAAAATTAATTATCGCGGTCTTATTAATTCCTCGAGACTTTCAATGTGACCTTTTATCACGAGTGTATATATATTATTGTGAAGAATTATATAATTGTGTATAATAATATGTCATTTATATGTATTATTGTACGATGACAGTCGCGATAAGTCTTAACATTCACAATAACATATACCTTTTTTTTAATTTACGTCGTACTGGTATAATGGCCAATACTCTTTACCCTGTCATCGGAGTTTTACCGAAAATATAACATCGATGGCGCCGCGATCGCCCGCCACGCGCAACGAGGATTATCTTTTAATTACGCCCCTCGTGCGTGTTTTTCCTCATTATTCGTTTCCGAAAAAAATTTTCATACCACAATACAATTTGATAAAACATGTGGACCATATATTTGTAATAAATGTCGTATATTATCCCAGTGGTAGCTCAGAGATTGGATTTGTACATGGTGTACAGCAATACGCTCACTCCCTATTCCATAGAACGTATAACATAAGTAGTATAAATGTACTACGCTCTTAGCCCACCCCTTCAGGAAAATGTAGTCGTGATCTTATTTTATGTTATCCTATAGCTGTCCAAATAAAATTAATTGTTATATCGTTGCCTGGTTTTGACAAAGTTGGCTATAAAATGTGTAATCAAAACATTGTCTTTTCTTAATTTATTTTGTTAAGACTCTGAAACTTTGATTTATTTAAAACTCAATCGCAAATAAAAGGAATAAGAATGGTTAAAATTTACTATAGACAAATATAGTTGAAAAACTTTACTATTCTAACTAGATTTTTGTAACTGAGAATTATATAAATATGAGATGTGTTAAAAAACATGGTACAAAATTGGAGAACTAGCAACACAGATCAATAACCGCGCATTACTGAGAATGGAACACTATATCACATTACAAGTGTTAAGCCGAATTGGCATAGCTGTCTAACTCAAAGAACAGGATATGCCAACTTAACACACTCACCAGCTAACCAAAAACCACCCTTATTTCTATACATATAAGATCCGTATAAAACGTAAAGATAACTTAGTTTAGCACTTCATACGCTAGGGAAATTATGGTAATAGGGACGTTACGGCCACAGTTGGCAGCCATTTTGTAAGACAAAATGTTATTTGTTTAGGTATATCTATTAAATGATCGAATTTCATATAAATTTCTCGAATAGTAAGCGCAAGGGTATCCTTTATAAAATTACGTCAGGGGCCGTTTTAGATACTTTGAAGGAATATTGTTGGAAATAGTATTAGGCTCGCAATTTGTCCGTGCCATTAAATATATACCTTTTTTATATATGACACTATAATATTAGGTTTTCATCCCGGTCTCCTCTGACTCGACATGATGACTTCCAGTTGTACTATTCTTCTTGCACTGAGCTCATTATTCATCAAGATTTCGCCTATCAAGAAAGTATTGCATTAAAAAGTAAATCTTGATAGTTTCCATACAAAATCTATAATCTATTATCTATAGTAAAATCTATAATCTGTTATCTATGAAATCTTGAATCTATTATCTATATATCTATTGATAAAAAGGCAAAAAGAGAGAGCGATAAGACAAAGAGAGAAAGAAAATTTTCCACTCGTTATCGTTCTACACTTGGACACGAGTTTCTTCGCAGAATGAGAGGATTAAATCCACTGTCTATCACCACGAACAAATGCGGGTTTGTAGACCTTACACGCTTAAGAGAATATTTAACAAACGCGCTTAACGTTGCTTAACTTTGCGCATCGCTTAGTCAACGCCACAGGCACAGATGAACAGAGCACCTTTATTTGGAAGACAATGAAATCTCAATTACCTGTCGCGCTCAAAGTAACAATAGGCAGACGACGCACCACGTCTCCACGGAGCCATCCTTAAAACAATATCCGCAGATAGCTTTGTATCGCTTCAGGCTTTTATTAACGAATCATTGCTTAGTAAGACGTGTGTTATAGGTTCTTGTACTTTCAACTATGTGACAGTTGGGACTTTCAGATAAAATATAGAAGAATAAATACACAGCCTTTTTTTTTATTTATATTTTTTTCTGAAGTTGACACGTTTAGAAAAGGAGTACATGAAATATTTTAAAAATGTATTGATCTCAATATCTATAACAAGTGTTCAATACAAAGATATATATATTTTTAAACCTAAAAGCCTTTTTCAGTACTTTTATCGTTACTGTTACTAACAAGTTACAATTTCATCACATTATGTGTTTAATATAAGAAACTTAGGAAAATAACTTGAAATGAAATCAGAACTGTTTTTTTGCGCTCATTTTACTAAATAAAGTTGCATTTTATTTAATTTTCTCACCGAAGTTCGTGGAGTGTAGGAAAAATAATTATGACCAATGTTAATGAGATCTTACTTTGAACAGTTTGTCTGCATTTTTATTTCTGTTTTTTTTTTCCTCTCCTCAGTTTAATGTTCGTAGACCGTCTGGGATTTCATCTTATGAGTTTTAAATACAGCTAAAGTTGTTTCACGTCTTGTTCACCATTTTTAACTACTTGAGTTCTTATTTTGATACATTTTAGTACTTACTTTAAAAAGTTTCAGAAATGTTTTTTGACGTAAATTATTATTCGAAAAAATTATTTAAATGAATTTCATACTTCGTTTCGACGTGTTGATGTTGAATGTTGAACTTTGCATTTTTTTTAATATTTACCTTTATACTATTACAAGGAAAAAGTTTTTTTCATGCCAAACAGTTTTAGCATTGTTATTACAGTTACTTTTACTATTGTTAAAAATATTTTTGAAATGTAAATTAAAAATATACTTGGAAAAGTATCAAAAAACAACCTAACGTTATATATTGTGGACGTCGCACAAATTATTAGTACTGTGTAATACATATTTGTTATTAAACATATTTCTTATTCATTATCTTCTTTAAAAAAGGCGTGAATATTAACAAATTAATAGTTAATAACAAACATCAAAGAAATACCTCTGTGCGTCCACGTCAAAAAACCAATCTCTTGAAAACTAAATGAATGGCTCTAACGAAATTGCTAAGAAAATCTACTTTACAATATTATCCAATCTGGAAGTCTTTCAATAGATTTCCAATTTGCGCTGTGAAAGAGTGCAGGAATTAGAAGAGAGGCGAGACCGCCGTCAATATACCTTGCGACTAGAACGTATATTTGTCACAACTAGACTGCGGGCTCGGAGCTAAGTGGTGTGGATAAGACTGATAGGATTTCCAACCTATTCATATGTTACATACGTTCTATAACGTGAAATGATACTTGAAATCTAGTACCAGGTTTTTTCAGAAAGAACATCTACCAAGTACAAGTTTTCGTTCTAAATAGCAATGCTTGCATTATTCATAATCTAAATAAAATACTAGATCCGTATAGTTTGAATGTTATCAACTTTATATTAGGTACTTTTAAGATATATGTAGTCATAATAGATCTTCTAATAACGACATGTCATTTTGGTTGCTTTTCTTTGAGATTAAAACTCATCGTACATTTTTGAAGGGCATAAAAGAGAATACCAGAACAATTCTGAAAATAACATACATAAATGTGTACTTTCTTATAAATGTAACAAATATACGTGTTACATAAATAAATTATACGCTACGCTAACTTAATAACTGATCCGTAACCGTGCGTAGTAAGTGCTACGAAATTCGTAGCCACTGCTACGAGAAAAACATCGACTACGAACATATACATACATATCGCACCTACGGTGCAAAAACGTCACTTATGCAATTTTTGTCAAAATTCATCTGAGTATGACAAAAAATCGCGAATATGCCTCTTTATTGGGTGCGTAAATGTCGCATGTGTAGTGTATATAATATGTACTTTCCATGAGAGAGCAGTTGTGTCGTTAGGTTTTGGCGCGAATATAGATTCGCGCCAAAACCTAACGACACAACTGCCCTCAACAAGGAGAAGCATTTGCCTCAAATGCCTCTCCTGAAAAATTACATCATTTGCATAAGTGACGGTGTTGCACCGTAGGTGTGATATATTGTCTAGTACTAGTTAATAAATATCATCGATTTGTTAATAAAAACAAACTTTCTAAGTTTTCTTTTTCCAATTTTAATCACGGTTTACGGTCTTCTGTATTTGTACAGCCTTTTCTATTTGTATCAGCCAATCCGCGCGGGAATACTAAATGGAAGTAATCTAAAAGAATTTTAGAACTGATAATAAATATTTTCTTACTACTGGAAAATACTTTACATACTATTAACAATTTAAACAAATAGTGTAAATTAAATTTTTGTTTAGTATTCTATTGTTTGCTGGTACTAATAGCCATCTTAAAACATCTAGGGCCTACCGAAGGCCTTGAATACTCGTGGTATATCGCAATAAATTGATCATCTTTAATGAACTGCGCTTATCATTACTTAACTTTACATATTAATTAGAATTTACAACTGCAAAATGAATACATAGATTCCAAAACGAATAACGAAAACATTACATCACTCACGTTTGAAATGTCAAAGTTAATTTCATGATAAAATTTGGTAGAAACAAAACAGTATACTATATATGTAAGTACTACATATATATAACAGTAGTTTCGTATAGTTTTAGCAGAAACGTTCATATAAATCCAACGGGCTTAGCTGCCTCTGGCACAACAAATGATTATTGACAGGAATACCCCCAGGAATTACGAGTGGCGTAAAGCTGCAGGCGTGGTGTATCCGCTGCGACTTAATACGGTGAGATCTTGAAACTTATTCTAAATGCCCCAGCGATTATATAAGTACTAGTATTATTTGCGTACATATTATTACATATTCTCCTAAACCGGCGTGCACGTATGAAAAGAGTATTGAATGTGAAACAAGCACGGCAGGTCTGTAACGATAGAGATAATTGGCGCTCCCTACTCTCTGCCTACCCCATAAGGGAGCTGTCATAGATTTGTATGAGGTCTAAGGTTCGATAAGTTAAAATGTGTGTTAGTCAGTTTAAGTATATTTTTTAATTTAAAATTAAAAAAGATGATCAATGTCACGATCATATTTATTTACATTATCTATGTCATCAACTTATTTGTACGTACTTGCGTGTGTGTGCGTGTATGCGAGTACGCGCGTGCGCGCGTGCGCATGTATGTGCGTCCGTGTGTGGGTGTGTGTGTGTACTTCAATCATTTCAAAAACCTTTGTCTGAAAAAACCTAACTTAGATCCATACATACTTAATTACCTTTCAAAGTAACCACAGACAGGCAACGCTTCAGTAACGGACTGCGAATCAATAAAATTCAAAATAAAAACAGAGAACAAATTCGAAAAACGTTGGTGAAAGCGCGCCATATAATAATTGGTTTGTTCAAGGGTCGGTTCGTCGCACCGCTATTTATGGTTCAATTACCGCATATAATTAAGACTATGTTTCACCGAGATCTCAGCTTCGCCAAGATTGCATAAATAAATTTCAACTGGAGATTTCGCAAGTTGTATGTATCTCGGGATATTAGTGGTCGTGTGCGGGTATAATGTTCGTCTGTCGAGCGTTGAAATATCTCGAAGCCTCAGTGTCTTCAGCCTCTGCTTTCATATTCATATTTTAGTTTATAAACATATTAAACTGGTATATCACACATTTTATTTATTATACCGTCAATTAATATTATAGTGTTACAATACTTATTTATTATAATGAATTCGAATAGCTAAAGTTCGAGCTTAGTGGCGTCCTATTGGAAAGGCGTCCAGCAGTAGACGGGAGTAGGCTAGTAAAAGTGACGTATAACCTCCGTATTTGAGTTACAAAGTAAAATCAAAAGCTATAAAATATAATACTGGATTAAATATACGTATATCTGTGTAGAAGATAATGTATATTCCACCATAAAATACTTACATAAAACATAATTCAAGTTCCTGGCCAAAATTCTCGATCTCTTCTAATCAGTTAGACCTTAAATTAAACCAAGTTCTGTTCATGCTTTCCTAAATATATAACATACCCGAGGCAACCCTTTTGTCTTTGGTATACCTAAATAAATACCTACCTAATACGTGTGTTCAATTAAAAGTTCAATTAATTACATATTTTTTCTTCCTTTTTTCGGCTACAACTTTTTATTAATACAGACAGACAGATCAATAAAACGCTGAGATCATATCAAATACGAATAAAAAAAACTCAATATCACTGGCTGCGTCAACAGCCATCCCGTTCAATTATAAACATATTTGTGTACTATTTGTGTTTGCATAAAATAAATTTTAAAATGACGTCGACATTGCCCGGCCGTTAATAACGGTCGAATCAAATGTAAACAGTGTGAGAAAACACGGCAACGTTGTTCCGGGCTCGCTACATGTTAACATTCATAAATATCTTGTTTCCGGGTCCTACATACCCTTACTATCAGTTTCCGGGTTTGATAAGTGAACACAATGAATGGTTTTGAAAATTTCGCTCCTTAAATCCTTGGTAGAATACGCTTAGCGACACGGAATATAATTTATAGGTATTTTGAGTTTTATTATCATATTAAAAACAAAAACATGATTTTTTTATTAAATGTACATAATATGTAATAAACGTTTTTGCCAATGGTTTTGCAGAAAAAACAAAACGTAACACCAAGTCTGTAATTCCCGTAGGGGTAGACAGAGGGTTGTAGTACACTTCCACGTTGCACCAGTTACGTTTAAGTCCTATGGAATAGGTGGTGAGCCTATTGCCATACACCGAGCACAGATCCAGACTCCATGCACCCCTAAACACGAAAAGTCATTGTGATTGAAACAAAAGTCAGAGCGATTAATTGTGTGTTCAACCTGTGTGTGCATAAAAATATAATTGCAGTGAAAAAAAGGCTTTGAGAGTACTTACTTATCACGCCTCACAATATTTACATCAACTCATAAAGAATCATAATACAAAAAATACAACAGGTCATAAGAATTCATAATAAATTCCCGCCCAGATATCGCTGCGATCGCAAAGAGTTCATGAAGAAATATCTCGAATTCAGCAATGACTAGTGATTCAATGTACATATGTAATGACGTATGTATATATAATAATTTTGTTAATAGATAATTATCTTTATACATAATTACTTCATAATAATTATGAGACAAGTAATTGTAAACTTATAAAAATTATATTCAGAAGTAATTCATCACGAGATACTTATATACAAATAAAAGAACCAGCAATCTGGGCCGTAATTCATCAGCATTTCCCCGACCACATTCCGTACAAAATTGGGGGATAGAACTAAAAGTTTTTCCCCTAATTCCTCCCAATTACCAATCCCTGCACATTGCATTTTGGTTAGAAGGTTGTGATTGTCGCTCTGAGTGCTTATTAGAAACGATTTTCGAATCTTCAGGTATAGCAACGAGCTGCGACTGTACTAAGTATTTTTCAAAGTGGACTACAGGTGGAATAGACCTATCTATCGTGGACAAATTTACCATCATCATCAATCTTTGGATGTCCTTCTGGTCGTGGTCCTTCCGAATCCAAGAGCGTCCCACTGTCTTCTTCAGATCGACAGACCAGGTGAAGGTGAACAACCTACGCTTCTTTTACCAACAAGACGTGGTCCCCACTCGATGAGCTTTCTTCGCCATCGTTTGTCGGTGTCTATCTTGTTGACAAATTCAATGTCATGTTATTGTAATACTTTTTCCACTGTTTAACAATGTTTTAAATACACATCCCAATGTGCAATTCATTATTTAAGTAAATGATTTTTCCACTAACACCATTTTATAAGCGTTTCGTTTGTTAGAATCGTGGTAGGGCTCCCACATGGACGTGTTTACACTACCCGTTCGTTTGCTACACAGAGCGAACTATGTACCCTTTTTGCTTACCTCGGCTTTATTGATATCTTTGATATCTGAACGTTGCTTAATTGAGACCGCTGAAAAACACGTTTGATACGTGGAAAAAAAATGAGCGTCGTAAAAAAGCGAGTTCCCATTTTTATTTTCGTTTCGACTCCATTTATTCCTGCGAACTGGCGATCGGATCATTTCGGAAATTGAAATGTACGCACACGGTTTTTTTATCTTGACATAAAATATTTTTATACCTCCGTTTATTTGTACATTTTCAGGTACGTTATAACTTTGTGCTCGTGTATAAAAAAGTGGTTCGTGTGTAACTTTTTCAATTAAAATAATTTCGAAATGAGGCGTTAAAGGCATTAAAATAATGAGGCGTTAGAGGCATTAAAATAATGAGTGCGTCCTACCCGTCATGACTTACGGAGCCGAGACGTGGACACTGACAGTGCGACTGGTCCACCGATTTAAGGTCGCTCAGCGAGCTATGGAAAGGGCTATGCTTGGCGTCTCTCTGAAGGATCG
>DWJK01000426.1:0-22562 GCA_018248815.1 Croniades pieria auraria
ACAAGAGAAGTTTATTGAGTAGCTTAAAAAACTATATCGAGCTTAGCTTGTTGACACGTTCAAGTTTTATTGTATGGGTAAAACAAAAGAAATCGTCAGTTATTTTGTACCTTTTGGTGATATAATTTAAATTAACTATTTTTATAAATATTGATCCAAGAACTCTGTATACTCTGAGCAGTTTTATAGTATTGTTTCTGAACGCATGTGAGCTCAGGTGCTTCAGGTGTTGCCATATGCGATATGAATATTATCCAACTATTTCCGATTTTCAAAACATAATTTGTCATGTTATTTAACATATGAAATACATTGTTAATCCGGATAGTCACTGATTAAAGTATCAACATTAATTTAGGTTGATATAATACTTAGTTATTTCAAATGGTACTTTAATATTAACTGTCAGAATAATGTTGCTACTTTGAAAAGTAATTTTCTTCATATAACGCGACAAGAAGTAAAAGATATGGCTGCTGTTAGAAATTTCTCATTGCATAATAGTATTTAAATAGGTTGGATAATAGTCACTCCTATCACATACAAAATTATGTATTTAGTACCTACCTAGGTACCAATAGTACCAAACCAATCAACAAATAGCAACAAGTAGACAGCTGTGAAGATGGATGCTGTTAAGATATCCATCCGATTCTCATATAAACAGCCACGTTTTGTTTTTCTAATGTGAATTTGTAATATTTTTATGTAACACGCGTTCTTAGTGGAAAGTTTGTGTTTGTGTTTTGTTTAAAAATGGATGAATCCGGTATCGATATGGGATACGATCTCGCATCTCTTTTGACGAACGATTTTAACGTGGACCAGAGGATTCTGGACGAGATGACTTCGCAGCACCACCAGGACTTCATGTTCTACGAGCTCAAGTCAAAAGCGGTGCCCATAACCGAAAGGTAAGTAATCCTATTCCGCTTACTAGCGGGCACGAAGCATGAATTATTTTCGCAAGTGAATTTGCGAATATTTTTAGCACATAGTTTTATACGTATGAGGAACAATTTCACCGAAGTCGAACCGCTCGCGACCCTGAAAACTGGACTTGGCAAGCCACCCACTTTTTGCTATTTTGTTTATGTCTGAACCTCCAACTTTATTCGACCACTATTTTTAAATTTACTTTCTTTTTTTAATAAAACTCCTATGTCTTACTTCGATTTCTTCATCTACTCTACACATATTTCCTGTCAATCAATTCGGAACTGAGATTATAATTCTATGGTGTCAATTTTAAAATCCGAACAATTTTCCCGCTCAAATTCCTATTTACCGCTAAGGACGCTTCGTAACGTTGATGCAATTTTGTGGTGATCGTCTAGGTTGTCAATTCGATCGTCAGAATATAAGAAAGGAGCTGTTTATTTACATTGTAGACTGCTCGTCTACTGGCTACTTTCAAAGTTGACCTCCTTTTGTACATTTGAAGCTGACGAAGCATTCGCAGTTTAAAAGTCAAACGAAATATATGCGTTTATAAGTATCTGTTTTTTTTAATTTAATACTAGAAGATGCTTATTATTGTAGATCTATTTTAAACGTGCCAGTGTTTATAAAATGCTGGCATGTTTTCTCTCGCTTAGCGGTAAGTTGTTAATAGTCCCTTTCGAGGTGGGTACATTGACGTGCATTATTATGTATACGTGATGCGTTGAATGATTTGTTTGTTATCGTTAAACAGATCAGTTACGTGACGAATGAAGACGCTGTATTCTAAATCAATTGGGTCCACTTGTCGTTATTAGGCTAGGGGCCGTCTGGTACTGTGGTACAAGGCGCGATTCGAGTTTGTCACGTGATATCAATCTGGCGACCTCCGATAATTTAAACTCGTGTTGTGTTGCTAACCACTGTTCAGCTCGCGAAAATATTACTTCCAATAATTCTTAACTCTGCCTTGAAGTTATATATTACATCTTTGTCCACAAAAATGTAGATAGGTACCATACATAATAAGATAGAATGTAAAATTATGCGAATTATATATATTATATATAATTTTAATCAAGTGTATTATTTTAAATATTACGTTTTGACCATACACTATGAAAGCCGTATAGTATTTTTTACAGGATTTGCTCGTAACTTACAAAACTCATGTATATACAAACATACATACATATACCATGATGTAACAATCACCATATACGCCCAGCCATAATATGATTACTTACCTATCAAAATTTTCCGTGTTTCTTCTGTCGTTTTCTTTTATGACTTGATAACATGTCTTAGGTTGCTTTTGGATATTTATGTTGTTATATGTTGTTGTTGATTATATGTTGTATAATATATAGCTATTAATTTTATTAATAAGTCATTTTCCTTATAAGGGTCATCAGAACTCATATTAATTATTATTGGTCTTCAGCAACAATATGTAAGAATATGATAATATACGTACCGGCTTAACTCGCGTACCTTTTTCGGGATGGCCCGCCTAGTTTCGGACCTGTACGAGGTCCTTCACTATGAGGTCGCGGCGGAGACCTCGCTGCAAACGGCGGGAGCTCATGAGGAAGGACTTCGTACAGGTCCGAAACTAGTCGGGCCATCCTGAAAAATGAACGTGAGTTAATCCGGTACGTATATCATCACGTGTATAAACACTCACGAAACATTTAATAGTAATATAGGAATGTATTTTTAGGCGGAATTCACTTACAGTCCAAGTTGAAGCAGTCGTAGCGTAGTGAAATACTATGAAAGTAAATTCCTTTACATTATGTTTGCGTGGTTATTCCTTGAAAGATGACAGCAAAACACTCGTTTTAGTCGATTCCAATTGTAATAAATTTGGAACGAATTTTATATCTTCAGCGTGGTCTTCGAAATAATATAGTCTCACCAGATCACGCGGTGTCTCGCACATTCATTATTCATTAATGATCTCTGACGCAGTCAGTTTGTCCCAAACAAGATTGTTTATATTGTGGTGACCAGACACTAGCTAGGTGGAGTGACGATATACGCAAAGTGCCTGGCAGCGGTTGGATGCGACGAGCTGAAGATCGAGCTCAGTAGCGTGCTGTTGGAGAGGCCTATGTCCACCAATAGACGGAAGTAGGCTGATGATGATGATGGTGATCATGACCAGACACTCGACAAACACTACATGTATAGAGTTTAAACACATTTTTATAGACAATTGTAAAAATGTTTGTTTTGGGTAGGAATCGAACCTCCTATAACCGGTTCAACAGTCAGGGTTACGAAGCACTAAATCAACAAGTCATTATGTCAACAATATGATACGTCAATACTACGTAGAAGATAATTAAGACTAAAAAAAAGGGAAGAAAATAGTCGAAGCTATTCGTTTAAAAAAATCTTCATTGCTAAAGCTGACTGCATATTTATAGTTCTGTACGTATTTCGTATTTGGAATCAATTATTTATAAAACAAACATAAAATCATGCCCATAATCCCCGGAGGGGTAGGCAGAGAAGGGTAGTACTCTATCACGTTTTATCAATTACTTTTACGTAATTTGTTATAAGCATTGAAAATAAAAATGCAAATAAACATGTATGATATTGCATTAAAATGAAACATTTAATAAATAATGTGCTGCTGACATATTATTTTATGTTACATTCATTTTCATTCAGTAAAAAAAAAACTTGATTTATTTCAACAAACATGACACTATATAATACATATTTTTTTGTTTGAATTAAAAAAAATGGAACATGCAATTTATTTGTATACAAGTGCTTGGCCATGAATACATTGTCAAGCAAAAAAGAAAATAAAAGATATTCATTGTTAATAAAATTGGGCTTTTGATCGAGGTAACATACGCGAGGTAATATTTGCACTGCTTGCAATTGTACTGTAACTGGGTTTTCCCCCCAACTTATAAAATCCTTCACGTTACATAATATTCCTCAAGTAATTCACAGAGAAATTCCATCTCTCTTTCCATGGCACGCGGTCAAGGCTGTAAATATTTAGATGAAAATCGATTCGGCAATTGTTTGAATTTGGCCAATGTGTTGTTTTTTCAAATACTTTATAATTTTCTACGATATATTTACGCGAAGGGAAATTTCTAGAGTGAGAAACAGGAATTATTAACAACAAACATAATGTTGGAAAAAGAAAATATTAAAAGAGTTGGTTAATAGGTACGAGATTATAGAAATTAATTTAATCAAAATATATATAAATTGTCTATAATGAAAACGTTCAATTTAATTTAAAAATTTCTATAATTTTTGATTGATTTAGCTGCATGTTTTATCTTAAATGGATTATAGCAAACTTGCAACAACATTGTTATCTTCATCATCAGAATATCGATCGTATTAATGTAATTATTTAAAATTTATCTAACCAAGATTTTGATTTATAAAAAAACCTGTTTTTTTTTTATAATTTTCTTATAAATCGATTCAATACATTGAAAACATGTTAATATATCTTTGTACATATGTATACATTTATAATGGTCGGTACGTTTGTTAGTTACCGAGTAACGACTACCTGTTCAGATCATATTCACACAATGTTTTGTCTAGATGATATTTCATAACTATATATGTAAATTCGATTCAAGGACTCCGACGAAAAAGTGAATGCTAAATTTGGTAAATCTAGCAGTATTTACTTCAAAATTGTATCAAAAATGTCGTTATTCAACTGCCTTCCGTGCCAACAGAATTTCGGTAAACAACCGTAACTAACCGTTATCCGTCCAATAATACATTAGTCTTCATACATATAATAATATGCATGAAAGCTTAGTCATTTGATTGGTGAAAGATTGGCTCACTGATTTTATCTAATTAAAATTCGTTAGTTTAATAGTATATAGCGCTTAAACATTTTTAATTAAGCATCTACTTTTATTACAGAAGTTTATTCGGAGTAAGGACTGCTAGTCTCCCGAATTTACCATTCACTGTCATCTTTGGATCATTGCAGGACAGTTTGTCTACGTTTTAATTTTTATGAAATTCCAGTGAAACATTTCCAAACAATATAAATCGTAATTTATTGGCAATCTGTTCTCAAAATAATAGATTCCTTAATCAAGAATTTTCTTTCGTAAACGAAGTTGTCTTGCGTACAATGCGATGGATCGCTCAATTCTGCCGAACCCACATCCCAATAACGTTGTGTTCATCGATTCTTTGCCAAAAATGATTAGTCAGTGGTGTCTTGGACAGCGGTTTAAAACTGTCATTTTTAAAATAGCGTCTGAACCAATGATGCTTCCAATACCCAATACACATGACAGACCAAAATTTCACGCTTTGAAAATTCATTAAGACGATACGACACGCTAAGAAGAAGAAGAAGAAGAATTCATTAAAATTTAGTCTAACACCCTCAAGTTTCTGCGTTAACAATAATACAGTTCTTTTAGTTCATGTAGCGGTCGAGGTGGAAATGAGCCCCGTTACTAAATATAAATGTGCTATTAAGTACATCATCAACTTGAAGTCGATCCAAGATCCAGTAAGAGAATTGTCTGCGCTATTTGTGGTCAGTTGCTGAAGTTTTTAGTTTAATTAGATTTAATAAGAATGAAGTTTTGTTACCTAACTAGCGATACGTGGCATAACCTGATAATCCGCTTTATTTAAAATATCCCTATCTTCTGTTTTTAAAGTTTGCTCTACACTCCTCTGCTTATCTCTTCGGGAATTAAAGACACGACGTTACGGTAAATTTTATTAATGTAATTTTATTTATGTAGTGCCGTAAGAGACTAATAAATATAGATGAAGCGTGTCAGATTTGTAAGGACCGAACTATTTACACTGGTTGCTTTCTGCCTACCCTTTAAGGGACCTGGCATGATGGCCTAACAATAAGCTTTAATTCTTTCATTCAGATTGGTTGGAGAGAGCTTTTGAGAAAAAACATTTCTGGAAGTATCTCTGCATGGATGCGTACTGTCACGAAGTTTCAGCCGATTGTTCGGGACGGTGACGCATTTAGCTCTCATCTTTCAATAAAAACGTCCGCTCAATTTTTTTTGTTATATTCCCAATAGCCGACTGCGGCGCACCATTATTCATGCCCAACCGCTCACGTAATCGTCGAATTGTCGCACTCAAAAATTTCTCAATTTTCGCAATGTCCTTTCACTATAAATAAACGCTCTTCCATTACAACGCGTTACTTTCGTCAATGTACGTACATACATTATTAATAACGGTAAAAAGAGCTGGTTATCAAATTAAACTCTACCCATTAAGGGACTTTGCGTGAAGATATACAGATGCATGTATGTATTGACAAATTAATTGGCGGGTAGTTTCAAAAACAAGTACTTGTGTATGATACTCAATATCAAGTGATATATCATTCCCTCCACCTTCTTATGTATTTTACTGGTGATTTGTATGAATTTGGACAGATATGAAAGTCTTGCAGATTTATCTAAAAACGTTCTGTTTTCTATGATTTACAGATGTAAATGTATGTGTAATGTATGTAGATAAATGTACAGAAATGTTGGACCTCAGAATATGTGAATATTGACTGCCTCCCATCTCTTCACTTACGAAATGGATTATTATATTTTGAAATAAACGTCAATACTTGGTCAGTGTCTATATGACTAGTGAATGCGATGAAACACTACAACAACCACATAAATATTATCTAATGCGTTATTGCCAGTTACCGCTTTAAATATTTTCTTTATTACGACGAATTTCGGGATTTATATTTTGTATATATAGCCTGCAAACAGGCTGACGGGCCACCTGATTTTGAATCGACATCGTCGCCAACGGACATTTGCAACACCTGAGGAGTGGCCGAAACTTTGCGACTTTGAAGGAGAAGCTCTCTTTGCACTTCCAGAATTCCAATTTCAGAATTCCATACTCACCCACTGTAAGGATGTAGCGTGTAGTTAAAATTTGTGAATATTAAAATGTTATGCAACCGTAGAGGGAGGATTATTTTTATTAACTATATTATATTATATTCATGGATTATAACATAACTGGTAAAACGTCGGAGTGTACTACACTTCTCTGCCTGTCTCTTCGGGGACTACAGGCGTGATGTTACATTATAATAGAACTACTGTAATACAACTATACTTCAACCCTGAATTTGAGCAATCCAGAGGTAACAGTATCATTGTAGGAATATACTCGTATGTGATATCAGAGACTTTCTTGGGCAAGGGATAAGCGAGAGTATAATTTAATACATCACAAGCTACTGCCAGTGAATACGGTTTTGTATTGGAATGGATTGGAAACTGGAATGATTAAACAATGTTTTTTTACGGGTTCGGACTCGTAAGTCCATGTTTCCAGTTTCTATATTTTATTCCAAATTTAAAACTGCTTTATTCCAGTTTGTTGACAAGACAACGATACAATTCTAGTAATTTACGTCGGAGAGATTATCTTATTACAATGTAAAGTGCAAATTATATATACATACATGAGTTTCTGTCGTGATGACTGTCAGTGAACACGCTGTATATTTGACTAAACATGTTTGTAATTGAAAAGTGTTATTGTTTGTAGTAAGGAGACATCCATTTATTACGTGAGCCATTCAAGGGTGGGAGGGGGGTCGAGTTGAACCTCTTCTAATCTCACTTTGGGGAGAGGGGGGATGTCGGTAAATATCACGTAATTTTATTCCCGTTAGAAACAGGAAAAAGATACTAGAAAATAGTTTTAAATCAATCAAAATATGATTGTTTACACTCTTGAGGACCATACATGAGTGTCCCTGGACTTAATTGGGATAAATATTTTTTTATAAATAGCAGTAATTATGATTTAAGTATTTTATTGTCAAATTCTTATTGCAATTCCAGTTTCTCAGTAATCTTAAATACTAGCCGTACTAATCTCAAATAAAAGTATTGAGCAAATATATACATTTTTTAAATAAATTGAATGCCTTTACACTCGAAACTCATATTTTAAAAAATCCCACGTGAGATAGGGGATGGGGGAGGGGATTAAAACAAATCTCATGAAATCTCATCACGACGTGGGGAGGGGTCAAAAAACGCCTCACGTAATTAATGGACGCCCCCTAAATAGAGAAGGAGTGTAACTATGTTCTTATTCAACGCGTATTGCAATGAAAATAACTTTATTCCGGTAGATATTCGCAGATTGGCTAATTTTAAAGTTTTGGAGAATTTGGTATATAGTTAAAAAATGAATGTGCCTAATAATAATATTAAGTCAAGGATTGGATGCGATAGCACCCAGGCCCACCTATGTTTAGAAGTGGTCTGTGCTAGGCTGACGATGATGATAATAATGATAAACGTTACATCGCCCCTGTAATCCCCGAAGAGGTAAGAAGAGAGGAGTGTAGTACGCTCCCACGATTCCCTAGTTAAGCTTACGTCTCACTATGGAATAAGTGGTGAGTCTATTGCCATGGTCCGGGCAAAAATTCAACAAAAATCCAATAGTACCCAACTCGAGCATCGAATCTAAGACGACTCGATCAGTAGTCGCACTTGCAAACAATTCGACCAAAGAGGCCGCCAATCATGATAATAATGATGAATAATATTTTCTCTGACCAAGGTGATGGGTGGAAGCTAATGTGGAAATAATTAGAGAACATGAATTAATGCCTGCACGCTTGATTTTTTTTCTAGAAAGCTATTCTACTTTCGTGCGTTAGAAAGTGTTGAATGCATGAATAGAGCTGGATTGGTAGGGATTGCCATGATGTGGGAACATGGAAGCATTTAGTATCATAATGATACACCGTGGACTCCAACAATTTTTCATTAGTTCCCTTTCATTTCCAGAATTTTTGTTTTTCCAAATTTTACAAAATTTGTATCTGCAGTTAATTATCATCAGTTTGTCTCAGTCCATTGCGGGGGCTTCACCTGAGGAGTTTTCTCAAGTAATCCCCACGCTGGCATGTAAGTTGGTCATCGCAAAGACTACGCTACTTCCCGTCTGCGGCCAGGGCATTTAGAGCCAATTACGTTCATAAATTAGTACTTCACTGTGTACACAAATGTTGTATATAATATAAACTAGATTATGTAAAGTTTGCACAACTAACAGTTTCGAGCGCTAACAAGCTACTAACTACTAATTAGCAATAGTTCGAAACTTGTAATTCAATCGGTTGAATTTCTCTTTAACGGGTTACGATGTTGAATCGACTTCGGATTCATGTAATCCGGATAAATGTAAGAATGTATAAGGAATGAAATAAGAAAAGATGTAGGCGATACGAAGAGGAGTAAGTGTATACTGGAAGCCGATACACACAGACCGGTACCTGCAGGCTGACTCACACCATCATTCATCCTATCTCTCTTTAGTGCCCAGAACTCTCATCAACCGAGCTTTGAATCTGTGTGACTTCCAAGAGTTATATTGGAGAAATTCGAGGCAACATCGTGACTAGAGTATCTGAAGACATACGCAGCATAAAGAACTTGGACAGCCGAGGGTCCGCAGTCGCTGAACACGCCCACAACATAGACACTGCTCATTTCCTACGCTTTGACGAAATGTCCGTTCTGGCAAGGGAAAAGTTTTCAGTACCTCGTAAGATACGAGAAGCAATAGAAGTGAGCCGACGTCCCAATTTCAACCGGAACAATGGGTGGATTGTGCCCTCAGCCTGGAAACCAATTCTCCGTGCTGCGTCGAAATATAGTAGTGTAGTTGATACTCTAGAGTACGACACAGTCAGCGCCGGATGTGCCCAGCCAATAGGGGGAATACAAAGACTGTCGACAACGCCGCATCGCCTCAGCGTTCATGCCGCGCCACTCGTGCGGCGGCGCGCAATCTTCGCCGCGACTTCGCTGCAGATGAAGCTGGGCCCCGTGCTGAATCTGCGCGCAGTGGTGTTGCGGCGGCTGGCGCCGTGCGCACGCTCAAACAAACGCGCTGCAAACCGCGGGAACTCATACGGAAGGACCTCGTACAGGTCTGAAAGTAGTTGGGCCATCCCGAAAAACGTTCGTGGGTTAAGCCGGTACATATATAATCAAGAGGAGTAATAGAAATTAACAGAAAAGTGTCTGGAAAGCTTCATTTTAACACCGGAATATGTTTAGTAAAATGGTAGCAAATTCACATAATCAAAATGTGAAAGAAGTTGCACCTCATTAGTTTTAGAACTCTTCTCTCCATCTAGTAAGACTAAGATATTTTTCAGCTTTTTCTCATAATATCACGTAATTGACCAAGTGTTGGGGAGTATTAATCTACGCCTAATGTGTGGCAAATAGGATGATGAGCCACCTAATGGTAATTGATTACCATCGCCTACGCACTTCTGCATCAATCGAGGCATCGCCAAAGCATTGTCGGTTTTGAAGGAAAACTCCGATAAAACGACGGAAGGATAGGACGAAGATTTGTTATAATTGTATTGCCTTATCTCTGAACAGTTTGCACTGAACTTCGCTCATCGACAATTAATTTCAATGAGGTCTTCAATATTTCTATACTGTGCACAGAGAAACGCGTGTATTATCCGCCTGTGCTGTGTTTTTCAATGATAACCTTTTATCTAAATTAACTTGTTCTATTGCTTTGCTAGGACTTACAGCTTTATTTTGCTCTCCGTACGATTATATTTGTGTTCTACTTTCATATATTCGTATTTTGATTAACTCGTTTATAGTGTTAAAAATACCATCAGTATGAGAATGAATTAGTTCAAAATTCATGCACATTTCGTTTAAAACTGATACGTTCAGTGCTTCAAAACTCACGATACATTACAAAGTTCCTTAAGC
The DNA here is from genome assembly GCA_018248815.1 of Croniades pieria auraria. Classification (NCBI taxonomy): domain Eukaryota; kingdom Metazoa; phylum Arthropoda; class Insecta; order Lepidoptera; family Hesperiidae; genus Croniades; species Croniades pieria. Next base: position 10,752 of record DWJK01000426.1, read on the forward strand.
AATTTGACTACTGCTAGTCTTGTTTATTTCTAATAGCTAAAAGCGTGATATTTTCAATGTTTTTATTGACTACAATAATTTTAGAAAAACAATCTATATGGAACAAAAATTAATGAGGTATACAAGGCCAACGGGATACTTAAACAGTAAATGATTTACTTTTGATATCTGTCATTAAAATTGTGTTCTCTTAGACACACCGTTAATGAAACGTTCAAATTTTATCTTGAAATCTATATTTGACATGGAGAAGCTGATCTGGTGTACATGACTATGTAGATATAAAATCCGCAGTCAATATCATTGGCGCCAATACCAGCAGACATCGAGACCGGAGTTAAGGGTTAAAAGAAACACTGAATAGATCCATTTGTTCAAATAAACGTACAGATTGTGCACCAATGTTACGAACTGGGGATGTCAACAAACAAGATAAGTATAATTTACAGGGTTTCGAGAATATTGCTTTGGGCCGTATGACAATTATTTTTAACGTGTTAAACTTTTCCAAAACATTTCGAAGGTTTCCGTTAAACGAATTCTGTTTTCACTGATGTGATGTGGGAAACAGCTTTCTGCTCATACTGTAGTTGTTATTAGAGCGCACAGATTTTGGAGCAAAAAATTTAACTCTAGGTAGATCCTAAATCACGACGGGGTTCTTGCGTTGTTTTCCATTTCTGTTGTATAGCTTTTAATCTACAAAATGAGCTCTCTGATAATTATTGTTAGCATGAATGAGTAGCTGGTCCTGTTATAGGTCATTTTTTGTTGTCAGAAGTTTTTGATGTAAAATTTACTGTTATGTTTAAAACTCTCAACCCTGTAAAAACAGGTTCAATCCAATTGACCCCTACAATACGCGTGCTATTATTGGTCGATAACATGGTCGCCTCTCCAACAGCGATCGAGTCAAGATTGACCTGAACATAAAAATTGATAAGCGGATTTAACGTATCTAGATTATGTCCAACGTTTCAACTTTAGAACAATAAACAGTTGCAAACACTTAATTGAATACATTTGTAATAATAATAGAAAAGATAATATCTTTAGTAAAGTTCTTTATTATAATGTCTCAATTATTACTATCCAGTAAAAAGTTACAGTCTTTAATAACTTCCGTTACGTAAAGGCATAAAGAATTTTTTTTTTTTTCGATCCATAAACAATTTCGTGTTATCCTGGCATCACTAAAATTGTTCTGAAATTGGTGTTATATTTTTCGTCCCCTGTTGTAATTCGTAGAATAATCAAAGTTATCTACTTTTCTCATTCCTAATCGATAATTAATTACGTTAATCGACCATTTTGAAAATGTAGAGGTGAGACGACGCTCTTGGAACATGCTATTGAAAATAGAAGAAAATTGTGAGTTTTTTCTTTCAAAATACTATTTGAACTAGTTAAATAGTGATGTACTTGACATATTTAGATATTTTTGTTATCAAAATGAACTATGTTTAATTATAAATAGAATCGGTTATTACATGTGTTTTTTCTGGAATTGGTGTTCATTACTACTATAGTAAGGTCCTAATACCGTCCCCCTAAGTCGACCTAATTTCGTCTCCGGGACGGTATTTAGAGACTTCGTTTTATTTTAAAGATTAATTTTCACGACAAATCTTACCGTTTTGTTTAATGTTTTTCTTTATTCTACATAAGCCAAAAGTAAACTATGGGATCACGAAGCTATGAAATAAGCTATAGAGGCAGTACGAAAGAAATAAATTGGTTATAAAAAGAAATAATTCAGGCAAATAAAAAGCGAAAAGACAAGACAAAGAATGGCAAGAAAAAAAGAAATAGAAGTGTAGTGTAACTGGCTCATTGGTCAAGTGGCTGCAAGCGCTACTGTCGATTGGGAGGTCCTGGGTTCAAATCCCGGATCAGGTACTAGTAGATTTTTCTAATTTAGAATTTCTAGTAGTGACTCGGAGTCTGGATCTGTGCCCGATTTATGGCAATAGGCTCACTAGCTATTCCATGGGTCGTAAAAACGTAAATGGTAAATCGTGGAAATGCACTACACTCCTCTGTCTACCTCTTAAGGGATTATAGACGTGATGTTACGTTTTTTTTTTGCTTTAGAAGTGTAGCTAAAGTTAAAACAGGAAGAAAGAACAAAAATAACAAAGGTCGAAACGAAGAGATTTCTGACAAGGACACATCTGAAGATGAACCAGTTTTAGTATCTACTGATGAAGGACACAGCGACAATGATGAGCTGCACCAAATATTTTCAATGGGTGCATGAAGATTGCGCTGAAAACTCAGAGCCTACATGTATTTGCCAAACTAGTTTAGAAAGTTTAATTGATTGATATATATATTGAAATCAATGATTTATTAAAGTATATAGTAAAGGAATATCTTGTATAAAAATCCTTTTTTTATACTGTATTCTATAATAACTACATTTACATAAGCCACGTACTATTTTTTGTGATCTCAATACCGTCCCCTGGAACGGAGTTAAGATCGTTAAACGACATTCTTAGAATTTACCTTATTTTGTTAAAATTGCGATTGCTTAGTTTGTAACAATGTTTCCAGGTTTTTGGTTGTTTGTTGCAATAAAGGAATAATATTTACTTTATTCACTATTCTACATATGTTAATTTTTTTATAAACTTGTTTTACAAAAAGGGGGTGATATTTGGTGACAGTACTCTATTATTATTTGTGTGTCGATTGAATAATAAATAAATTGCAGTTACTGGTTATGTGTTTTGTGTTGCTGATTCTCTTACCATATTCTATACTATCAATAATTGTGTTCATCTTCATTCTATTCGCCATTGACTATAGTATTTAAGTAATTTGTCTCCAAACAAATAGATCTTTACGTAAAATTCTACTTTTCTAATCTTCCTTAAAGTCAACTTTTTAAGCCCTGTATACTGTCAGACGTCTTTTATCGGTTCATTTTTTGTACCTCTCTATGTCACTATCTCTTGTCTCTAATTAACGCCTTCTGCCTGTTGAAAGGAATTTTTCAATTAAACCGTTTTTAAAATTACTTCTCACATTGATTTTTTGCCTTTTTACCACAGTTATAATTTTTCATCTTGCATATATTCAGGTTTTTATAATTTACACGTTTTCATACGACAATTTTCGCATTGTTTGTTCTGTATATTTACAATAGAATAAGATAATGAGAGCAAGTTTGTTTTTGTCTTTTTACTTCCAAACATGGCAGGTTCTCGCCGTCACGTGCTTGTGACGACAGATGGATAAACAAACACGACAGAAGAAAAATACATCAAGGAGCATGAAACACCAGCAGCACGTTATTTATCAGTGTTGCAGATAATGAGCGGGTTAATGCAAATACGGTAATGATTCTGCTACATTATGCGTTAGGTACATAATATAGCCGCTGGCCTTAGACGAATTTAAGAATTATCACATGTTACCCATCTGTAATTCTGGAAACTGCATGTATTCATTAACCGTGTAATTGTAGTTGAATAGAATTATTCTTCGAAATCCTTCTTGTTCTTTTGCAGTATTAAACTTTTCAGTATGATTATGGATTATCCATATGTATTGGTGTTGTTGTAAATAAATCTTTCTATGATTAAAAAAAACCCAAATCGGTGCAGTCGGGCGATTGCTGCTCATGTTCTCTGTTGTCTCTTTTAAATAACGGTCTATTAGTGGAGATTTTGAGAGCTTTGGGAAATAAGCCATCTTCAACACTGTCATTAATTATATGACTCAGTATTGGTGCTGCTTGGCCAGCTACGTATTTCACTACTTTAACTGTCGTCAATAACAGTTGTGTTCGTGTTTTTTAAGGATTTTATTATTACTGAAATGTTATTTGTACAGATTATATTAAAAAAATTTAAATTATAGGCCATGTGCCAATATTTTGTAAGTTGTGCTATGATTGCTATCTGTGGTATATGCTTGAGAAATATAAAAATCATTAAAAACTTGTCCTATTTCAAGTTTGTTGTTCTTCGTACTTTGTTTGATGTAAGATCTTGGGTTTATTATTTTTGTTTTTATTTTTAATTAACTAGGTTACTTTGGATCGATTATGCGGTTTGTTTATGAAATCGTCATATTATATCTTATGTAAAAACTTTTTTTTCCGTATGTACATGACGTATCGTTAGGTACCTATTGTATTTTCATGTCATGATAAGCAGTTCACGTTCAAGAGCTTACATTTCAGAATAAAATAGTATCTTTTGTCACTGCTAGACGTAAGTTATGTTTCATGAGAAAAATTAAAGAGAGTCACACACCATGAGCCTCTCTCATTCCAGTGCTAGACATAGCCTTCCCCTAATAAAGGTGATTTTTTCCCATGATCCCCGCATTTAGCATGCAGATATGGGACCAAAAAATCTCATTTATATCAGAAAAAGGTTAACCAGTAGGATTAATTATGTACGAAATGTGATAAATGATAAATTATAGATCCCAATTCCTGGCAGCCCTAGATATTACACGTGCAACAGACCCACGCAGTCTATTGTGTCCGCAGTCACTCGGCAGTGATAAAGTTATGACATTATTTGATAACATTAACGAGGGGTGCTGTTTGCCTTTACACAATATCAATGTCTTCAGACAAATTTTCCTACAACGTTGCCTATCGTTTCTAAAGGTAGTTTTGTTGGTGCAGTACTGTTGACCCTTATGTTACCAAGGTTGCCATGCCGGTAAACATGCAAAATGTTTAAAGTTCAATTCAGAGTAGGGTACATAAATAAGAAAAGGGAACATCACGCGTGTAATCCTCGAAGGGATAGGCAGAGGAATATAGGCACTCCCACGTTTCAAAGTTGATACACGTTGACAATGTTCTCTTATATTTGAAATGTCCGGTTTATATGTGATCTGCTAATCGAATCGTCACCGAATGACAACAACATATTTTGTCTGCGTATAAAAAAACTGTCATAAACCTTATCATTAGGGACGATAACGTCTCTAATCGACAACGTAGTCTCATGTGCTTTTTATATTCTTCATTTTTAGCCAAAGTAAAGTCAATGTTATGTAAATCTATTCTTAGTTCATGAACATTAGAAAATATGACTAAAGGTAATAAGGATCGTTTTACTTTCACCATCAGATACGGCAACTATTTTTACCGCCAACGCGAGAGATTCTATGCATCATTCTAAAGGTGTGATGGATAAGCACACACTACTGGTCCTGAGTAACGCGTATATCAAAGGCATCTCAGACTTGAGGGACACCTTATGAAGTTAGATTTGGGGTAAACGTCTCTGTTCCGTGTTTATGCTGTACGACCATTATTTTGTATTTTACATGCTCTGACTCCCCTCTATACATTCCATCAGGCCAACCGATTGTGACCTAGTGATGAAGACTTAGATCAACATGAACTTTGAGGTACTGAAATAATTGCCTTTGACAATATGTATTGATCCTAAATCGTAAAATGTTGGAACGAAGTTCCTTATCTAGACGGCTAGACGGAAAAAATTAAGACCAAAAGTTGTAACGACACTTTTTCTATAGTTGTAAGCCGTGCGGCGTGCGCGTGTTTCTCTGTCTGTCTCTCTCTCTCTCTCAGTTATTTTCGTTTCGTCTTTCTATTTCGCATTGAATAGTGTGGTGTCGCGACGATTATTTTTGTTGAGTATATACAGGTTTTTTGTACATAATAAATAAGATTTAATGTGATTAATGTACATAAAATTACAAGAAATAAAATATTATTACAATTCCTTCACTAATTAATCGAAAGGAACTTCGTTCCATCCGGGTGTCCCTTGACACCTCTTTTTTTTGTTGTTTTCGAATCCAACGTGCGTGTATGTAGTAATTATTTGAGTGTTTAGACAAATTTTTATTGTCACATGTGATGTTAAGTAAAATTAAACAAATAGTCGTATATATGATATAACTGGTGAAAGGTAAGCAGAGGAGTCTAGTACTCCCAGTACTAGACTCCTCTGCTTACCCCTTCGGGAAAATATGGGCGTGTTTTTGTGTTACAAAAACAATATCAAAAAGTTTTATCGTCTTGTTTATTTCTTTAACGTTCTGCCCGTAAACGAATAGTGAATGAAACGCGGCAAATTTCAAATTTCAGCCATTATCGTTAATTAGTTATGCAATGTACCGTCAAATCACTAAATTTGGTTTTTTTTTTCGTTCTCTCTATGTATGAAATTTTAATTATCAGCGTACTAAATTCCAAGAATCTTATTTACTTATGTATAATGATTAATAACGGCTTGATAGGTAATTAAATCAATCATTTATGATAGACTGTAAAATATTCTTTATTCATCATCATCGACGTTTTTAACGGTTGGACTGGGATCGTGTTTCAGAATGCGAAATATTTAAGCCGTAATCCGACGCCAAGTGCAAACTGGCAAACTTTACACGTCTTAAAGAATAATGTGAAGAATGCGGTGAACAATGTAAGATGTGCAGGTTTTCATACTGTTTATCTAATTCTAATTAGAGACCCCGTAGGCCACATTACTTACATTACATTTCGTCGTTGTCATAGACAATTATAATTAATATTTTTAAATCATTGTCCTCCAATATAACATCACGTAAATTTTAAATTACATTACATTTACATTGTTACGTATAAATTCAAACTGTATGTGTGTACGAGTGTATACACATGACCGTAAACAAACATAGCACATGGCACGCGGCTACACATTTCTTACTATAACTTGCATTTTCAGTTCGTCAGCACTATTAGCGAATTACTAACGATTGCAAATTTCTCATTCGTGTATCATTTACATACTATAATCATTCTACGCCCTACTTTTGCGACTGTTTTGTCATAATTCAACATCGTGCGTGCTTCATTCGGAGTGATTATTGGTCCATACTGTCCCACTGAGGACATTTTGGTAAAACGTGGTAGTGTATAACACCGTTCTACCTATCTTTTCGGATAATCCAGGGGTGACGGTACGTTTTTTTCGTAACGTTTAAGGACTAAACAATAACAAGTGAGTAAACGCTTGTGTTTATTATGTAATAAAAGTTATCATTATACCGTCATGCCCCCCACGGGGTAGGCGAACAACACCGAGCGCCGAATATTTTTCTTTGTAGATCTGACGAGCTTCTTTTATATTTATCCTTCTCCTTATACACGCGCGTTAATACAGATATAGTAAGTTTATTACGAAACAGCGAAACCGTGTGTTTTCCATTAAGCGTTTAATCAGAAATTAATAGAGTGGACATAAAAAACGTTTGTATTTCCTTATTGTTGCACAATGCACATACAACACACACGTGGACTAGGCGATAAGAGCGCGTTGTAATTTTATGAAACGTACACAAACAATCTGAATACGGCATCCACTCCTTTATCAGTGCGTCGATTTGTTGTGTGGTTTTCGTTGGTAGCTTCAATATCAAGGTAATTTGCGTTATCCAAAAGCATAAGTAGCTGGTACATGGCTATTCATTATTTAGTGGACATTTTGACGATTGATTAAATCAGTTATCTGTAATAAACTGTATGACCTCATTTAGCATTTTATAATTTTTTAGTAAGATAATAGTTTTTAAATATCCTTATTTAATTTAAACTGAATTTACTTGTGAAATATTATTGAATAAAAAAATTAATTAATATTTTTAAACAAAACCACAGGAACTTTATTGCCTGATATGTTCATATGTTACGAATAATTTTATTAAAAAAGGCTGTAAAGTGACGTGGAATTACTTGGTGGCAAAGCAAGAACAGTCGGGTCGTGCAGAAATGTACGTTATTAACGCGCGGGGGATGATATAGGTCGGTGCGCTCCCTCGTCAGCGAGGCGCGACGGTGGACAGCAGGGAGCTGGCCGCGCCGCTCGTGGCAGCGCTCCGCTACTCGCTGGCGCTCGTTCCGCGGGCCTCCTGCTCTTTGCACAGCGACCAGCACCCGCAGTCCTCTCTTAACCGCGAGTGAGCGCGCTGCTTTCCGCAGCGCGCCCTTCGCACGAAGTAGGAGGCACATGTCTGCGAAATGTCATCTATCTACGATATTATCCCATCACGTCAAAATAACAATTAGTTCCGAAAAAAACGCGCGCCCAACGGCCGTAGTTTGAATTATCTTGCGTTTCAAATAATTTCGTTTTTTGTGTGTTTATTTGAGTAATAGTTAAAGTGTATCTATACATAAATGGAATGTGTTGTTAAAATGCTCGACCTTGATAGTGCGGTATAGTTTTTTGTGTCGTGTGTGTAAATTGTTATTTAAGTAGACGACAGTCCGAAAATTATGAAGTGTTGTGTATATATTGGTCCGCTTTGACGTGGTTTGTTTCTTTTGCAACTAAAACAGGAAATAGCTACTAGCGTTGTCGGCGGCCGGCGTCGTTGTATTCCGACGCTCGAACATCGTCTGCTGATAAATATACATAACTGAATTGTGATTATGAATCCGGTTTATTGTTTACGGATCCACGCTGAGCTCGCTGGTAAGGAAGGATTTTGAAACAGTTATGCAAATGTTAATAATGTTGACAAAAATCTCTCATAGTTCCATAACAATTTTATCCTGCATTACTGTGAACTACGTACCCGTAACATTATGTACTTCACATTGAGAACAAACTCTTCACTGCACCGCCGTGTACACACGAGTACAGTTACAAGCGGTACTTTCGAAAGTCTGATAAAACCATTGTATCTATAAATTTTCATGTAAACGTGTTTGTATTTTTACGCGAAGTAACTTTTACTCCATTGAACCAAAACACTCACAGTAATCATTTCACTTATTACGCACAAAATGGGCAGCATACGGAAATTTTATTCCAATTGAATTTAAATTTAACTTCAATGACACGGTAGGCACGTTTTTATTAAACCTACGTAAAATAACTAGCCTTTCATATAATATAACCCATTTCATTTATTGTTTAACACAGTATTTTAAGTAGTGGTTGGTTTTATTAAAAATAGTACCTACGCAGTGTCATAATAATAAAACTCTTTCTGAATAAATTTTTCAAAGTCAAGGTTCAGTTTTACAACGTGTTTAAATGTAAAAAATCGCGCAAAACATTACTGTCACCGTTACAAAACGGTGTACTCGTACGTACGAGATGGAGAGTTCAATTAACCACGCGCGGTAAAATACGAATAATTGTAGTTTTATATATGACAAGGTAATGGGCAAAGAAGAGGAAAATAAGAGGTTTCTTATCAGCTTGACGGTATTTTTAGCGATAAAGGGGGCTTTTAACCTAAAGTAAATTTGCGAATTTGCCGAGGTTGACGACGAGCGCTGCAAAGCAAGCTATAAATAACTCTGGTCAATAGAACATAGATCTAAGTTTCTTGATATCAGTCACAGTGTGTCGGAGAGCGCTTCGGATTTTAGTAGGACTGTCTACCCCACCCATGAAAACGAAACTCAACACTACTGGATTGGATGTATAAAAGCAGCAGACTACTTCTGAAAATGTACATTAAACAAGAGATGACCAACTGTAAAATCTAGAAAACAGTTGCAAAATAAATAAAAATTTATTTGTATAACTTATCATAAAGCGTACAATATTTGTGTGTGAAGATATGAAACAAATACACAATAATACTTATGCGCATGTTATGGTACATTAAATAGGGTAACATTTAAGAATAATATTTTACACTGGCAACATGCTGGCAATTAAAAAAAATCTTGATTTCCTGAAAAATGGTACAGCAATGTATCGTGAAAAATAAGACAAATTTTCGTGCCAATGTCGATGAAGTGTTTAACAATAAACTTTATCCTTTGAACATAAATGAAACTAAGTAAGAATTTGTAACACATTCAGCTTAATGTACGGACAGTATGTAACTATCAATAATCACGGATCTACTTATCAGATTTCGCACGCTATTCACCCGATCCAATTTAAAAATAAGCATAACGTCTAAAAAGATGTAAGTTTTAAACTAACTAGGCAGTGCGCAGCCGAGCAGTTCCGTATAAAATAACAACTTCGAAATGAATTTCTTAAAACGATTTATTCAATTTTAAAGTGGACGAGCTGTAGATGCGAATGGATAATAGGTGCTTCGAGATTGCATAACGATAACAAAATAAGCAAGAATAACCAAGATCACAGCAACAAGCTGAGTTTAATGTTTTGTTTTTCGGTTTAAAATTCTTTATTGTTTTAAGAAATTATAACATTTCGCTTATAAGACACACTTAAGCTAGGTTATATTAAATATGTGACGGTGAGCGCATTTCCAATTGACTGTAATGTTACACACACAAGACACAACCTCTCAGTACATTTGTGATATAATCACACACACAATTTGCAGTTCAAGTAACATGGAACAAATACCTAATTATACTTATATTTTAATGAAGTTAATTTATTAAGCAAACTTAATTAAGTCAAACACTACATAAAATTAAAAACACGTTCCGCCACTAAGTAGTGTGGGAACGCCCAGACAGCAATATGTGGCTATGAGATACTTCGTGTGGTAACAATTATTTACAAGGTAACATTTGAATACGTTTTCGGTAAAAATCACGTTGAGTTGCTATTGGTCAATTTAAGAATTTTTCTTTAAGAAAGCTGTCTTTTCTATATTTTTAACTAATAAATATATTTGTCACACATACGTACCTATATAATTTTTCTGTTTGTAACGTAACATCACGCCTGTAATCCCCGAAGGGGTAGGCAGAGGAGTGTAATACCCCCCCACGTTTCACCAGTTACCTTTAAGTCCCATGGAATAGGTGGTGATCGTATTGTTATACACCGATCACAGATCCAGACTCCGAGTCACTACTGGAAATTCTAAATTAGAAAATTCCTTTAGTACCCGACCCGGGATTTGAACCCGGGACCTCTCTATCGGCAGTCGCGCTTGCAACCGCTCGACCAATGAAACAGTCAATTTTTATGTTTATAGACTAAAAATATATCACAAAGGTATTAATACTGAGAGAGTAATAAGTCACTCCGAGGTGTAAACACCGCGGTAACGTCCGTCCGCCCGGTAACATTGACCGTAGTTTGCATGTTGAACCTACTTTGAATGCACATCGTATTTTTGCTCTTAAATATCTTCAGCGTCATCAACCGTTTTATAGTTCCACTGATATATCGTTCTCAGAATAAGAAGGTTTAAGACCATAGCCTGCCGTGCTGAACGACAATGGGTTCACGGACGCCTTAGAAAAACAGGAAATCTAAGATGTGCAGGTTTCCGCACTATGTTATCCTTCAACATTGCAACAACTGATATTTAATATTAAAACGCACATTTTTGTCGCGCGCCATCTTTCGAAATACCATGTATGTACATTTTTCTTCTAACAATGTCATAAATTAACTCCTAACTGTTGGATTCTGTAATATGACTACGTAGAACGCAAAAAAGATGAAAGTTTTGTGCAAACTTCGAGACGTGACCTGTTTAAAACGTAAGAATATTACATTCAGATCCGTATTATATTTCTCTTTTATGTAAGTCGTGTTCCAGTAAAGGGGACATCTGAACGCCTTTACACGACAAAGGAATTCACTTTTATTTGCTCGTGCAATGTAAATTTATTCATTTAATCAAATTACAGATTTATCTCCTCCCGCGACTAACTTCTTGCGGACTATCGTTGCAATACACTTGAGGAATGTATGTTTGAGTATTCAATGCAAGCTTGATTGTCACATTAACATAGCACACACTTTAATTTTAATGTAATTATAATTTCTTATGAATTGCGTATGATTTTTTTTTTTTTTTTTTTTAATCGACCCATTAACATTCCACTGTTGGAATATGAGTCTCCTCCCATATTGAGAG